>QVTF01005481.1:12500-20000 GCA_003573665.1 Oxygymnocypris stewartii
TTCTTCCAACCTGGTCTCATAAAAATACCTCTCTTTACGTCCCTTACAGCACGTTTCACCGGCGTTACGAAGAGAAGTGTTCACTGAGTGCCGCTGAAACACAGGCTCGATACGTGAACCCTGGCACATTTATATCATGTTGATATAGGCACGTGTTGCTGTGTTTTAATTAAGTTGCTTCAGGAACGTTTTGCAATGGTTCAGAATTCAAATATTCAGTAATCATGCTAAAAGTTAATGCTCTATCGTATACTATCCCCTTCACCAAACCCAACCCTAAACCTACCCCATAGTGTTAACAAATGCACAACTGATACAAAAACACATTTGTAGATGCAACCATGCTATTTGTATTTCCTTATATGTAGATTTGAACTGCTTTGTCGAACCGTGGTTAATGTTACACGGTATTCGAACCCGAGCTCCTCGCCTCTCAAGA
Organism: Oxygymnocypris stewartii; assembly: GCA_003573665.1. Taxonomy (NCBI): domain Eukaryota; kingdom Metazoa; phylum Chordata; class Actinopteri; order Cypriniformes; family Cyprinidae; genus Oxygymnocypris; species Oxygymnocypris stewartii. Next base: position 12,940 of record QVTF01005481.1, read on the forward strand.
GCGTCTCCGTACTCCGCTGTAACGGTGTACTAGCATTAATAAAGTCTCTTAAAGAAATGTTTTTGAGGATTGATCCTGACGAAATTAAAGTAACCCACAGGACAGCCAACCAAATAAACCACCTGTCACCAAATGTAGTCAGAGGAAAACTGTTTACACCTCAATGTCCATGGATACACTTGTTTGAAAATATAAAAAACACGAGAAGAAGAAAAATAAGAGGAAAAAAACAGTTTGGCACTTTGGGTGAATTGACGTGTGAATTCCTCCGTGTAGTAATCGCGTCACACAAGTTCACAGTCATGAAAGTGTCTTGAGTTCTCATCAGACACCAGGACGGGTGAATAAGCAGCAGGGACTTACTAAAACTAAAAACACATCATCTTGAAGTGTAACGCTTAAAAAGTCTCGTGGGACGTTCGCAGAAGGCAACAGTTCCAGACGCGGCCGTCTTTGCACTTTTAATTCACTCTCACACTGCGACCCTTACTGATGACGCCATGATCCTGTAAGACTCGCTCCCTTATATCCTCTTTCCTTCCGCCGGTAATTGAAACACCCCCCCCCCCCCCCCCCCAACACGTACAAATTTTGTTGACCAAAGTATTTTGCACTGCCACACCGCGAGCTACCGAAGAAACTCACCATCAGTTGATATGTGTGATGATAACACTCAAAAGCATCAGTTTTCAAATCTCCCAGCATATTAATATTGTTTTGAAGTCATAACATCTTTAAGGTATTGTGCAAAAATTACACTTTTTTTAATCAAAACAGTACATTTGTGTGAAAGGGAATAAAAGGCGTCGGAGTTATACTGCCTCTAGTGTTCACTTCTTATGGTAACTGCAGTGATATGTACTTATTGGTGTGAATTTTTCACTTTTATTTTTAAGCCTGTATGTAGCTTTTGAAGACAAACCCGGATGGGAACATTAGAGTGAGTTGAATAGAGTAGAATAGAGCGTGCGGTGTAGAGTTGAGCGTGGTGCTGTCAGGAATGATGGATGACTCGTGACACTTTTATGATTTTCTGTTTGTTCTCCAGGCCGAGCAGAAAACGGCACTGTCGTATAAAACTCAACAGAGCAGACACGGGAGAGAGAGATTCATGCACACTGCTTTAAATGAGAAATTAAAATACACTTGTGTGTGTGTCCAGTTTGATCTGAATCCAGGGAAAAGACCAAAACAAAGGTGTGTGTTACAGATCCTTATTACAACCACATGTGCACTAAACTAACCCAAACCCGTTAAATAAACCTCACGCTTCTCTGGTGATGGATTTATACAGCAGCTCCATATGCTGAAGACATTCAGACACCTCCTCCATCCTCTCTCTCTCTCTCTCTCTCTCTCTCTCTCTCTCTCTCTCTCTCTCTCTCTCTCTCTCTCTCTCTCTCTCTCTCTCACTCACTCACTCACTCACTCACTCACTCACTCACTCACTCACTCACTCACTCACTCACTCACTCACTCACTCACTCACTCACTCACTCACTCACTCACTCACTCACTCTCTCTCTCTCTTTAACATGCTGTCTCTCGCCCAGGATCGTATCTGCACACAGAACCAGATGGGATCAGACCGGACTAACACAGAGTCTCAGGTGACCCTCCAGTGATCTCTTGATTTCATCACCAATCCCTCACATTTTCTGATCATGGAAAAATATGCACGGTTTATGTTTGTGTGTTTGATAAAATCATCGTGTCTGGCCAGAACATTGGAGACCGGAGAGGACCTTTTTGGGGGGTTTATTTCAAAGTATTATATAACTACTGTATTCCCAGGGAAGGCATGACCTGATAAATGCATGCATGTCCATGTTTATGCGAGAAGGCGTGGTCAAGACGGGATGCATTAGTGTTGACATTACAAACGTGATGCGGTCGCATGAATTTATGATTAATTACACACACTAATTTACTCCAGCTTGAATTTTCTTGTGCGTTCTGAGTTGTTTTTGTGCTCGTTTTATTGAAATAATTTGGCAAATCGGGTTCCCTATCAGTCAGTCACGTTCGACGTAACGTCAGAGTGACTGACTAATGGGATCTCGCCGGAGAGCCCAATCACCTTCGAGTGTTAACAAAACAAGCCAATGACAGTTGGCGTGCGTGTTTCGCCACGCGCACTCCGCCCCGCGGTGCGGGTATAAAAGGAGAGCGCGTGCAAACGCACATCAGCTTTTCGCTTCGGAGCCGAGCCATCGCAAGTCTCCAGAGTGTTTACAAGACGAGTCTCAGAAGAGCGTTGGTGTTACGGCGCGTCAGCGGAGGTCGCTGTCCAGTGCTGTTTTTTCCTGCGGTCACGCTGCCACCTCCCCTCGGCGCTTCAGCGCTCCTAAAAGAGAGTTTCAACTAAGAGAGCAAATCTAAAAGAGCTCCACGAGCGACGGGCGTCTTTTTAAAGATGGCTTCCCGCTCATGCGTTTCTGGATGTGGTCGGTTCCTGACTTCATCTGATGGTCACGATCGCTGCCCCTCGTGCTTGGGCTTTAGGCACGCTGAGGCAGCGCTCGTGGATGAGTCATGTTCTCACTGTGGGAACATGACCATGGCGATGTTGCGCTCCAGATACCTCCTCGCTAGACGTGGGGGTATCCCCCTTGCTCTGCCCCGTTCTAGTTCCTCCGGCCGGAGGACTACTTCGGCTCAGGGCCAGGGTGATTTGAGGATTACAGTGAGAGCTTCCCCGTCGAGTACGTCTCCGCGGGCCTCTCACTCCTCGAGCACATCGCACCGTCTGGGGTTCCCGGATGAGTATGCGGGGTCCTCGGACAGGGCGGGGCCCAGCATCTCATTCGGTGCCCCAGCAGATGACGGGTTATCGATCACCGCATCGGGGGATGAGCTAGGTTCTGGAGAGGACGATTTGGCTGCGCTGCCTCCGTCAGGAAGAGTAGCGTTGCCCGAGTCAGATCCAGAACTGACCGCTATGCTTTCCCGGGCTGCTGAGAGCATCGGGCTGCACTATAGGCATCCGCCTTCTCCCGAGCGCTCAAGGCTGGATGATTGGTTCCTGGGGGCGCAGGCCGAACGTCGGCAACCGCCTCCGGTTCCTTTCTTCCCGGAAGTGCATGAGGAGGTGACTAGGTCGTGGAAGGCACCTTTTTCTGCCCGAAACAGGCCTAGTGCCTCCTCCGTCCTCACCACCCTCGACGGCGGAGCGGCCCAAGGGTATGTGGAGGTCCCCCAGTCGAGCGCGCCATTGCTATGCAGCTCTGCCCGCAAGGCGCTGCCGCCTGGAGGGGTAATCCACGCCTTCCGTCCAGGGCCTGTAAGTTCTCGTCCGCTCTAACGGCCAAGGCTTACGGTGCTGCTGGACAGGCCGCTTCCGCCCTGCACGCCATGGCCCTCCAGCAGGTCCACCAGGCCAAGGCATTAAAACAGCTGCACGAGGGTGATGCTGACCCAGGTGTGTTGCAGGAACTGCGCACAGCGACGGACCTCGCACTAAGGGCGACGAAAGTCACGGCGCGGGCCCTGGGTCAGACGATGTCCACATTAGTGGTCCAGGAGCGCCACCTATGGCTGACCTTGGCGGATATGAGGGAGGCCGACAAGCATCGCTTCCTGGACTCCCCGATCTCCCAGGCCGGCCTATTCGGCGAAGCGGTGGAGGACTTTGCCCAGCAGTTCTCCGCCGCACAGAAGCAGACGGAGGCGTTTCGTCACATCCTGCCCCGGCGGTCCGCTGCTGTCTCCACCCCACCGCCGGCTGCAGCCCCTCCGTCTGCTCGTCGCCGAGGGCGCCCTCCTGCTGCCTCCACCTTCGCTCCAGCTCGGCCACAACAGCAGCCTGCACTACGGCCGCAGCGTGGAGCTGGCCGCAGGAGACCGGCGCAGCCCGCTTCCGCCCCTGCCAAGCCCGTGAAGCGCCAGGGCAGGCGGCGTCCCTGAGACGGGCGACCCGGAGCCTTTGGATCCTGCTCTTCAGGAGATGGTGACCGCACCACTCCTTCCCCCGGAGGAGGGCCGGGTGGAGAATCTTTTGTTTCCTTTTTGTTCTGTTCTGTTTTGGTACCCAAAACTTCAATAAAAGAGCAGTTTCCTTTTCCTCCGGGTCCCAAGAGGGCGAGGATGGCAGCGTACGAGACCTCGTCTCCACACTCCCGTCCCCCTCTCTCTTCGCCAGTGGGCAGCAGGGTCCGGTCCGAGGACGCGACGCCTTCTCCCGCATCCCCTGCCCAACTATGGAGCCAGGTCAGTGTCACACCACACACTCAGACCCCACTTCGAGACGCACTGCCTTTCGAGTCGGGTCCCTGTGCTCCATTTCGCTGCCCCACCGTGGGTACGTCAGTGACTCCCCTGGTCCCGCTTGTACGGTCCCTGGGGGCCTGGCTAGAGCTCCCCAGGCCGTCTCGCTGGCTCCTGAGGACTATCAGACTCGGCTACGCGATTCAGTTCGCCTGGCGTCCCCCCAAGTTCAGGGGCATTCGGTTCACCTCAGTGTTGAGCAAGGATGCCCCTGTCTTGCGTGCAGAAGTCGCGGTCCTACTGGCGAAGGACGCGATAGAGCCGGTCCCTCCAGCTGAGATGAAGTCAGGGTTCTACAGCCCCTACTTCATCGTACCCAAGAAAGGCGGTGGGTTACGACCAATCCTGGACCTGCGCGTTCTGAATCGGGCCCTTCACAAGCTCCCGTTCAGGATGTTGACGCAGAGACGCATCTTTCAATGCGTCCGTCCCCTCGATTGGTTTGCAGCAATCGACCTGAAGGACGCCTACTTCCATGTCTCGATCCTCCCTCGACATAGACCGTTTCTCCGCTTTGCGTTCGAGGGGCGAGCATACCAGTACAAGGCCCTTCCCTTCGGGCTATCCCTGTCGCCTCGTGTCTTCACCAAGGTCGTAGAAGCCGCCCTTGTACCGTTAAGGGAAGCAGGCATTCGTATCCTCAACTACCTCGACGACTGGCTCATCCTGGCCCAGTCTCGAGCACTGTTGTGCGAACACAGGGATATGGTGCTCAGTCACCTCAGCCGGTTGGGACTTCAGGTCAACCGGGAAAAGAGCAAACTCTCCCCTATGCAGAGGATCTCTTTTCTCGGCATGGAGTTGGACTCGGTCAACCTCACAGCACGTCTCTCGGAGGAGCGTGCTCAGTCAATGCTGAGATGCCTGGAGTCTCTTCAGCGCAAGAGGGCGGTTCCACTGAAACATTTTCAGAGGCTCCTGGGGCATATGGCATCCTCAGCCGCTATCACGCCGCTCGGATTGCTTCATATGAGACCGCTTCAGCGTTGGCTTCACGACCGAGTCCCGAGATGGGCATGGCGCCACGGCACATACCGGGTCTCACTCACCCCGTCCTGCCGTCGCACCTTCAGCCCATGGTCGGACCTTGCTTTTCTTCGGGCAGGAGTTCCCCTAGAGCAAGTATCCAGGCATGTTGTTGTCTCAACAGATGCTTCTGCCACGGGCTGGGGGGCCATGTGTAACGGGCACGCAGCCGCGGGGCTCTGGACAGGGCCCCAGCTGCAGTGGCATATCAATTGCCTCGAGTTGCTGGCAGTATGGCTTGCTCTGCGCCGCTTCAGAACGCTGCTACATGAGAAGCATATACTGGTCCGCTCGGACAACACTGCGACCGTTGCGTACATCAACCACCAAGGCGGTCTACGCTCCCGTCGCATGTCGCAACTCGCCCGCCATCTCCTCCTTTGGAGTCAGAAGCATCTGAGGTCGCTTCGCGCCGTTCATGTCCCAGGCGAGCTCAATCGTGCAGCCGACGAGCTCTCACGTCAGCACGCCCTTCCGGGAGAATGGCGACTCCACCCCGAGGTACTCCAGCTGATTTGGAGACGCTTCGGGGACGCTCAGGTAGACCTGTTTGCCTCCCCGGACACGTCTCACTGCCAGTTGTTTTTCTCCCTGTCCGAGGGGACCCTCGGTACAGATGCACTGGCATGCAGCTGGCCTCGGGGCTTACGCAAATATGCGTTTCCCCCAGTGAGCCTTCTCGCACAGACCCTGTGCAAGGTCAGGGAGGACGAGGAGCAAGTCCTCTTGGTTGCGCCTTACTGGCCCAATCGGACGTGGTTCCCAGAACTGATGCTCCTCGCGACAGCCCCTCCTTGGCAAATTCCTCTGAGGAGGGATCTACTTTCTCAGAGAGGGGGCACCCTCTGGCACCCGCGCCCAGACTTGTGGAATCTCCACGTATGGTCCTTGGACGGGACGCGGAGGTTCTAAGTGGGCTACCTCCAGCGGTAGTAAACACTATCACTTCTGCCAGGGCCCTGTCTACGAGACAAGCTTACAGGCTGAAGTGGAACCTGTTCGTCGATTGGTGTTCTCCCCGCCGGGAGGACCCCCGTAGATGCCCGATCGCAGTCGTGCTTTCTTTTCTGCAGGATGGGTTGGAGCGAAGGCTGTCTCCCTCCACCCTCAAAGTGTATGTTGCCGCTATTGCCGCACATCACGATGCAGTAGACGGTAAGTCTCTGGGGAAACACGACCTGGTCATCAGGTTCCTCAGAGGGGCAAAGAGGCTAAATCCTCCGCGCCCTCACCTGGTACCCTCTTGGGATCTCCCCTCGGTCCTGTCGGCCTTGAGGGGGGCCCCCTTTGAGCCTCTGCAGTCAGTAGAGCTTAAGTTTCTGTCTCTGAAGGCAGTGCTCCTCTCGGCATTGGCCACAGTTAAGAGGGTAGGGGACCTGCAAGCATTTTCGGTCGACGATTCGTGCCTAGAATTCGGGCCGGCTGACTCTCACGTTGTCCTGAGACCCCGGCCTGGATATGTGCCCAAAGTTCCCACCATGCCCTTCAGGGACCAGGTGGTGAACTTGCAAGTGCTGCCCCGGGAGGAGGCAGACCCAGCCATTGCTCTGCTCTGTCCCGTTCGTGCCTTGCGCATCTATGTGGACCGCATGCAGAGCTTCAGGACCTCAGACCAGCTCTTTGTCTGCTTCGGAGGACAGCAGAAGGGAAGAGCTGTCTCCAAACAAAGACTCGCCCACTGGATAGTGGAGGCTATAGTCTTGGCCTATCAGGCCCGGCGCTTACCGTGCCCCCTTGGTGTGAGAGCACACTCTACGAGAGGCGTTGCT
>QVTF01005481.1:27500-28924 GCA_003573665.1 Oxygymnocypris stewartii
ACAATAAATATGCAAAAAGTTAGATTTTTTATCATGCAACTTGTGCCATATTTTATACAAACAAACCGAAATTCAAAATATGATTTAGTGACTCTGCATGAGACAATAATATATATTCATGTTTAATATATTTCTGCAATAAACTGATGTGAATGTGGGTTGTATATGTACTTAAATGTACTATCCAATGCAATACAATCTTCATAAGATCATTATGCTTGAGTTTGGGTGGTTTTCACAGCAGTCTGCTTCAGGCCTGAAGTCCCAGCTCACCGTGTTGTTGATGTGTGTTCGTGAAGCAGGGATTTAACTGTGTCTGAGCCGGAGAAAGCACTTCACATTAACCCTGAACGTGTGTGTGTTTGTGTGAGAGATTGCTTCAGGCGCTGTGTGGGAGACTTATTCACTGCGTCTGTAGGGGACGCTAGCGAAGGTCAAAGGTCACGCTGGACATCCCTCAAACAAACGGCCGATCCGTCTCGGTTTCTCTTTCTCTTCTCACTACAGGCGAAGCCAATAACCAGAGAAACAGAAACCAGAGACGAGACGCCAGTCAAATATTTCACCCTGAAATCTGGAGAAAGACATAAGAAGCTATATTTTCCACAAGGCATAAGTTGCACTGAGTTTATTTTAATGAGTATTAATAAACGTGAAATGCCGTTCCAAACCCATTTGACCTCGTAATGCGATGCGTTTCGTGGTTAATCAGGACATTCGATTAAAAAGATATAAATGCAGAGCAGGATTTTATCCGTGAGGAATTGATTGGATGGTGAGAAATATGGGAGAATGCAAAAAAAAGTAATATCTAACCTGGTAAATAAATAAGATTTGAATGGACAACTGCAGGTATTCAGACACACACACACACACACACACACACAGACACACACACACAGACACACACACACACACACACAGACACACACACACACACACACACACACACACACACACACAGACACACACACACACACACGCACACACACACGTAGTTTGTGAGAGTCGTGGTCAGTTATCTCTGGGTCACACATTCATCCTGTCCTATTACGACGGACACCGCAGTGAAATAGACCAATACATCAGTGTCACACGGCCACGAGTGTGTGTGTGTGTGTGTGTGTGTGTGTGTGTGTGTGTAAGAGTGCGTGTGTGTGTGTGTGTGTGTGTGTGTGTGTGTGTGTCTGCGTGTGTGTGTCTATCTGAATACCTGTAGTTGTCCATTCAAATACACACACACACACACACAGACACACACACACACACACACAGACACACACAGACACACACAGACACACTCTTACACACACACACACACACACACACACACACACACACACTCTCTCTCTTTATGGGGAGATCTATAGAGGTAGTTATGGCCAAATATTGGGTAAAATGGCTTATTCTTAATTAAACTCAAC
>QVTF01005482.1:0-28961 GCA_003573665.1 Oxygymnocypris stewartii
TTGGTGAGGGGGTGTCTCTCTTATCAACATCTGATCAGCCTTGAGCTCGAGATGAAAACAAAGGTGTCAGCAGCCCTAGACCACCCACGCGGGCAGCCCGAGACGCCACCCACGCGCAGGGCAGCCCGAGAGCCACCCACGACCAGGCAGCCCGAGACGCACCCACGACCAGGGCAGCCCGAGACGCCACCCACGACCAGGGCAGCCCGAGACGCCACCCACGCGCAGGGCAGCCCGAGACGCCACCCACGAGCAGGGCAGCCCGACGCCACCACGACCAGGGCAGCCCGAGACGCCACCCACGACCAGGGCAGCCCGAGACGCACCCAGACCAGGGCAGCCCGAAGCCACCCACGCGCAGGGCAGCCCGAGACGCACCCACGCGCAGGGAAGCCCGAGCGCCACCCACGCGCGGGCAGCCCGAGACGCCACCCACGCGCAGGGCAGCCCGAGACGCCACCCACGGCAGGGCAGCCCGAGACGCCCACACGCGCAGGGCAGCCCGAGACGCCACCCACGCGCAGGGCAGCCCGAGACGCCACCCACGACCAGGGCAGCCCGAGACGCCACCCACGACCAGGGCAGCCCGAGACGCCACCCACGCGCAGGGCAGCCCGAGACGCCACCCACGACCAGGGCAGCCCGAGACCCACCACGACCAGGGCAGCCCGAGACGCCACGCGCAGGCAGCCCGAGACGCCACCCACGCGAAGGGCAGCCGAGACGCCACCCACGCGCAGGGCAGCCCGAGACGCCACCCACGACCAGGGCAGCCAGAACGCCACCCACGACCAGGGCAGCCCGAGACGCCACCCACGCGCAGGGCAGCCCGAGACGCCACCCACGCGCAGGGCAGCCCGAGACGCCACGCACGCGCAGGGCAGCCCGAGACGCCACCCACGCGCAGGGCAGCCCGAGACGCCACCCACGCGCAGGGCAGCCCGAGACGCCACCACGCGGCAGGCAGCCGAGACGCCACGCACGAGAAGGGCAGCCCGAGACGCCACCCACGCGCAGGCAGCCCGAGACGCCACCCACGCGCAGGCAGCCCGAGACGCCACCCACGCGCAGGCAGCCCGAGACGCCAGACACGCCGCAGGCAGAGCCCGAGAGCAACCACACGCGCAGGGCAGCCCGAGACGCCACCACGCGAGGGAAGCGAGACGCCACCACACGGCAGGGCAGCCCGAGACGCACACCCACGCGCAGGGCAGCCCGGAGACGCCACACACCGCAGGGCACCCGAGACGCCACCCACGCGCAGGGCCAGCCCGAGACGCCACGCACGCGGCAGGGCAGCCCTTGAGCACGCACGCGCAGGCAGCCCGAGACTCCACCCACGTCGCAGGGCAGCCCGAGACGCCACCCACGCGCAGGGAGCCCGAGACGCCACCACTCGCAGTTCAGCCCTATACGCCACCCATCCATTGCATCCCGATACTCCACCCACTACCAGTTCCAGCCACTGAGACTCCACCCACTCTCATTTCATCCCTATACTCCACCCACTCACTCCACCCACTCTCATTTCATCCCTATACTCCACCCACTCTCATTTCATCCCTATACTCCACCCACTCTCCTTTCATCCCTATACTCCACCCACTCTTATTTCATCCCTATACTCCACCCACTCTCATTATTATGATTGTAGAGCTCCATGTACTCCAGAGAATAACTGGCTGTGAGCTGGAAACACGTTCTAATGGAACAGTGACGAGTCTGAAGGCCTTTGATGAGTTTGCATACGATGGAGAGGATTTTATGACCTGTAAGTACTACCACCTTCCATGGCTGGATAAAGTCCTAGAAACCGACACGGATCATCAAACCGGACGAATGAATTTCCTCATAAACTGCACTAAGTGGATCTCCACATTTAACAACACATATAAGAGTAAGTTCTGATCGCAATTATCTCTTGTGTGTTTGTGTTTTTCACTCTTGGTTGTTTATCATCATTATCATCACCACTTTTAGCAAGGTTTTAATATTCAAACCTGTATGAATTTCACTGTAAAACAAATTCACCTCAACTTAAAAACGTTTGTTGCCTTACATTTTTAAGTTTACTCAAATTGTCTGTCAATTGTAATTTCTCGACTCAATCTCATATACCTTAAAAATGAAATTGGTTAAATTATTGAGTTATACATGTGTTGCGTGGCTTATTGATTGTGATTTTGTTTTAAGGGAATGAACATAAAGTGTAATGTTTGTTTAATTGCATTGTTATGTTCTGCTCTAGCTCGACCAGAAGTTTACTTCTTTGCGAGGAAAGCTCCTGATGATCACAGTAAACTGGTTCTGAGCTGTCTGGCCACTGGTTTCTACCCCAGAGATATCGAGATGAACATCAGATTGGACAGAACTAACCTTGAGAACCAAAAATCATCAGGAATCAGACCAAATCAAGATGAATCGTTTCAGATCAGATCCAGCGTGGAGATCGACAGAAACAATAAAGGATCTTATGACTGTTTAGTCATTCACAGCAGCACAGAACCAGTTTCAGTGGAATGGGGTAAATATCACCAGAAATACAGTCTCTCACATATCTGTCACAGGAGAATGCATTTCAATAGTTTCTAATATTTATTATTTGTATTTGTATTCTGCAGATGGAAACTGTGCTGACTGTGAAACCGTATCTTCTCGGTCTGTTACAGCAGGAGTAGCAGGAGCAGTATTTCTCGTTCTTCTTTTTGTGATTGTTTGCTTCATCTACAAAATAAGAAAATCAAATGGTGAGTTATACATATTCAGCATCATCATTGTTGCATTAAATCTCTAAATATCATTTTTTTTATATTTGAATATGTAATATTTCAGATTAACAGTATATATGACAGTAAATGTGAATAAATGGAGATTTTGATGATTATTATTAACTTAAGTTGATGGACATCAGATTACACGATCATAACAAATGAATAAGAAGTGTGACAATGCAGCTTGACATAACATGTGTGTGTTAGAGATGACGTTTTAATAATATGCTGTATCTTTTCTAGGTTTATGATGCTACCAGTGGGATATATGAGATGAGTAGTTATGATTTTACAGTTAGTCTTTTATCCAAAGCGGCTTACAATAGAACGATAGAGGAACTCGAACCAACAAAAGAGCAACACTATGTAAGTCCTGGTCAGTCTAATGCAGTACGCAAGGTTTATTAAAATAATAAATAAAAGAAAACAAGTAGCCTAGATAGAATAGAGAGTGCTTTAATGTTTTTATTAGAGAAGAGACTTGTTTTTCTACATTTGAGAGATTTGAAACATTTCAAAGGATGAAGAATACATCAAATGTGTAACGACAGGTAGTTCTCTATTCTCTGAATTTATTAAGCTGCTTTTTCAAATCAAATGAAGAAGACATTCACACTGTCACGTATTCACAGTTATTGTAGTCTATTGTTGTTTTCTTAAAGTTGTAATTCCTGCAGCACTGCAAAATAATAACTGAAACTTTTTCCTGAGCACTCCTCTTTTCTGTGATTGGTTGGACAAATACCTGTAGCTCCGCCCCCAAACTCATGCCATTGGTTGAGTTGCATGTTTACTCGAACAGATCCATGTCTGTTACTAAGTCAAGCTACCAGTGTCTTCTAGCGTCCTGCATATTATGATAAGTGAAATTATACCATTTCAGTTCATGAAATAAATGCATCTCATTGCTCAGGAAAACTGTTCAGAGCTCATCATTATATGCTCATATATTTGTTTTACAAAAACAAAACAAAAACGTAACCATGCACCAATATGTCGAGGTGCAAGTTATAGAAAAATATATAAAAACAATGACTTTCTTAGAAGGGTTTTATATTTTAATTTCATAAAATCAGTTCCGTTTTATTTGTATATTTTGATATCCATCTCTGTATACACATAAAACACATTGATAAAACATTTAATCTATGACTCATTTCTAATTAAAGCTTGATGACGACTCAATCTTAAATCACATTAAAATACAGTATTTACTGTACAGATATCACTGAAATCACACACAAGTATTGTAATCATATTAGTCAGATGAAAATAATATTTTTCATATAAAAAGTATATGCAGTAGACCAAAAGCCTGTAATAGAAATGGATCAAATGCAGGAATATTTCTACTGCAGATGTTACAGTGCAAGTGTAGCTTGCAACTCTTGACTGGAGACAAAATACAAAGACAAACATATGTATATATTACAAAATAACCACATTTCTAGAGCAAATTAAGACAATTATATATCAACTGACACATTTAGCAGAGTTCCTGCCTTTAACCAATAAAAACAAAAAACAAAAGATTGTATTTATCTCATGTGAATGGAAAAAACGAAGAGAATTAAGCACACATTATTATCACAGCATTAAGATTAAAATACGATGCAGGACATATCTGTTACCAGGGAGTAGGCACATTTATATTTGATGATAAATTCAATCAAGAGAACTCATGTTAGATAATAACTGTTTTCTTAAAGAGAGAGATTTGACCGGGTGAAGATGGACAGTCTTTGTAATAGTGTTTCAGTAATAACTGCTTTAGTGTTTCAAGCTTCACAGCAGCCATGATTAAGGCTGTGTGATATATGTTTATAGCCTATTAAATATATCTATATGTTTTTAAATCCTATCTGGATACTTATTTCTTTATCTTTTGAGTCTGTGAACCCATGCTGTCTTGGGTTTTGGCAGCTCATTTGTCTTTGTGTGTGTCTTTATTCATTGTAATTTGCAATTTATGATGTTGTATTGATTATGGGTATCTATAATGTTCCTGTAGCAGCTAGTTATGATCAGTGTTAGCAATGCCATTGTCATGGATTTGACTTGTACTGATCAAATGTATAAGCTTGAATGCATTGTGAGTCTCTCTGAGAAGTTTCAGACAGATGTTCCTCTTTCAGTAACGTGTTGTGTTCAGTGTGTTATATCAGAAATAAAGGTGTTGTGTGTGTTTATGAACTGGACATGGAGCAACATGATGATAGATCGATCTTTACAGATCATGAATGCACTGAAAACATCTATAAAGCAAAACAATCTAATATACAAGTAACTGAAAACAAATCATCATAAAGCTGTGTATTCTGTATAGTTGTTTATGTTCTTAAATGAAGCATGATTTCTCCAAACACGACTGTCTGCAAGTGTTACAATCTTCAGGGATTCAAGCAATGACTTGTTGACTGTGAAAATGAATTTAGAAGAATGTATATAATACAAAACAATAGATTTGTAGCTTATGTCATTGGTATTTGAATGAAACGTTTCTGATAAATCAGCTTCTCTTCAGGAATATTTCAGTTCGTGACATACAGTAATGCATTTCATGTGTTCTAGCTCGTACTATAGACAAAGTTTGAAACTTGACATTATATGCACTTCTCATGTTTATTGAATTTAAACGAGTTACAGATTTCCCTTTTCCCACACCAAACCTTTGTCTTCATTCCTATGACATGTTATGCATAATGTGTCATATGAAGACAAAGGTGTAATTTCATCCAGCACCCAGTAAGGGGTAGCAATGCGCTTTACAGAGAACAAAGTCTTACTGTTACTTTTGCTTGTCGAAAAAACTCATTTGACCACAGATTCAGTGTCAGCTGGATTACGACCAATAGTATTACAACCGGCCTTGGACTTCTCCGTCATATTAAAGGCTTTATGGCACTTGGACGTGTAGTGTCGCTCGGCACAACTAGAAACGCGTTCAGGGCACGTGTCTTAAATGTGAAAATGGTTCACAAGCTCTCATTTAAACACATTTTCTTTATAGGCGTCTGGCTTTCTTGTCCTTGTCTAAGCGATGCGCATCAAGGTAAACTAGGTCAATTTTCTCATTTCTGATCCGCAACTGAGAAGCAGTTATGCTATAGCCTATCTATTTAAAATATTCATTAACCTCGCGGTCCGCCGCTGTTTCATAATAAAGCCAAAACATGTTTACACTTTTCGCAATTAATTAACAGGTCTCTAATATTTTACTCCGTTGCAAACGAACTAAAATCGAAGGGCTTCCTGCTCTTACAGAAGATTCTGTTTCCCGCGGCTCGGTTCACAGTGAATGCAGTGATGTCGATCTCTGAGTGTGCAATGAGTTCAGGAGCGGATCTCTGCGTGCGCAATTAGTTCAGGTGCGGATCTCTGCGCGCACAATTAGTTCAGGTAAAGATCTCTGCGTGTGCAATGCGTTCAGGTGAGGATCTCTGCGTGTGCAATGAGTTCAGGTGAAGATCTCTGCGTGCGCAATGCGTTCAGGTGAGGATCTCTGCGTGTGCAATGAGTTCAGGTGAAGATCTCTGCGTGCGCAATGCGTTCAGGTGAGGATCTCTGCGTGTGCAATGAGTTCAGGTGAGGATCTCTGCGTGTGCAATGCGTTCAGGTGAGATCTCTGCGTGCGCAATGAGTTCAGGTGAGATCTCTGCGTGCGCAATGAGTTCAGGTGAAGATCTCTGCGTGCGCAATGAGTTCAGGTGAAGATCTCTGCGTGCGCAATGAGTTCAGGTGAAGATCTGCGTGTGCAATGAGTTCAGGTGAGGATCTCTGCGTGTGCAATGCGTTCAGGTGAAGATCTCTGCGTGCGCAATGAGTTCAGGTGAGGATCTCTGCGTGTGCAATGAGTTCAGGTGAAGATCTCTGCGTGCGCAATGAGTTCAGGTGAGGATCTCTGAGTGTGCAATGAGTTCAGGTGAAGATCTCTGCGTGTGCAATGAGTTCAGGTGAAGATCTCTGCGTGCGCAATGAGTTCAGGTGCGGATCTCTGAGTGTGCAATGAGTTCAGGTGAAGATCTCTGCGTGTGCAATGAGTTCAGGTGAAGATCTCTGCGTGCGCAATGAGTACAGGTGAAGATCTCTGCGTGCGCAATGAGTTCAGGTGAAGATCTCTGCGTGTGCAATGAGTTCAGGTGAAGATCTCTGCGTGTGCAATGAGTTCAGGTGAAGATCTCTGCGTGCGCAATGAGTTCAGGTGAAGATCTCTGCGTGCGCAATGAGTTCAGGTGAAGATCTCTGCGTGCGCAATGAGTACAGGTGAAGATCTCTGCGTGCGCAATGAGTACAGGTGAAGATCTCTGCGTGCGCAATGAGTTCAGGTGAAGATCTCTGCGTGTGCAATGCGTTCAGGTGCGGATCTCTGCGTGTGCAATGAGTTCAGGTGAGGATCTCTGCGTGTGCAATGAGTTCAGGTGAAGATCTCTGCGTGTGGCAATGAGTTCAGGTGCGGATCTCTGCGTGTGCAATGAGTTCAGGTGAGGATCTCTGCGTGCGCAATGAGTTCAGGTGAAGATCTCTGCGTGTGCAATGAGTTCAGGTGCGGATCTCTGCGTGTGCAATGAGTTCAGGTGAAGATCTCTGCGTGCGCAATGAGTTCAGGTGAAGATCTCTGCGTGCGCAATGAGTTCAGGTGAAGATCTCTGCGTGCGCAATGCGTTCAGGTGAAGATCTCTGCGTGTGCAATGAGTTCAGGTGAGGATCTCTGAGTGTGCAATGAGTTCAGGTGAAGATCTCTGCGTGTGCAATGAGTTCAGGTGAAGATCTCTGCGTGCGCAATGCGTTCAGGTGAAGATCTCTGCGTGCGCAATGAGTTCAGGTGAAGATCTCTGCGTGCGCAATGCGTTCAGGTGAAGATCTCTGCGTGTGCAATGAGTTCAGGTGAGGATCTCTGAGTGTGCAATGAGTTCAGGTGAAGATCTCTGCGTGTGCAATGAGTTCAGGTGAAGATCTCTGCGTGCGCAATGCGTTCAGGTGAAGATCTCTGCGTGCGCAATGAGTTCAGGTGAGGATCTCTGCGTGCGCAATGAGTTCAGGTGAAGATCTCTGCGTGCGCAATGCGTTCAGGTGAAGATCTCTGCGTGTGCAATGAGTTCAGGTGAGGATCTCTGAGTGTGCAATGAGTTCAGGTGAGGATCTCTGCGTGCGCAATGAGTTCAGGTGAAGATCTCTGCGTGCGCAATGAGTTCAGGTGAGGATCTCTGCGTGTGCAATGAGTTCAGGTGAAGATCTCTGCGTGCGCAATGAGTACAGGTGAAGATCTCTGCGTGCGCAATGAGTTCAGGTGAAGATCTCTGCGTGTGCAATGAGTTCAGGTGAAGATCTCTGCGTGCGCAATGAGTTCAGGTGAAGATCTCTGCGTGCGCAATGAGTTCAGGTGAGGATCTCTGCGTGTGCAATGAGTTCAGGTGAAGATCTCTGCGTGCGCAATGAGTACAGGTGAAGATCTCTGCGTGCGCAATGAGTACAGGTGAAGATCTCTGCGTGCGCAATGAGTTCAGGTGAAGATCTCTGCGTGTGCAATGCGTTCAGGTGCGGATCTCTGCGTGTGCAATGAGTTCAGGTGAGGATCTCTGCGTGCGCAATGAGTTCAGGTGAAGATCTCTGCGTGTGCAATGAGTTCAGGTGCGGATCTCTGCGTGTGCAATGAGTTCAGGTGAGGATCTCTGCGTGCGCAATGAGTTCAGGTGAAGATCTCTGCGTGTGCAATGAGTTCAGGTGCGGATCTCTGCGTGTGCAATGAGTTCAGGTGAAGATCTCTGCGTGCGCAATGAGTTCAGGTGAGATCTCTGCGTGCAATGAGTTCAGGTGAAGATCTCTGCGTGCGCAATGAGTTCAGGTGAAGATCTCTGCGTGCGCAATGCGTTCAGGTGAAGATCTCTGCGTGTGCAATGAGTTCAGGTGAGGATCTCTGAGTGTGCAATGAGTTCAGGTGAAGATCTCTGCGTGTGCAATGAGTTCAGGTGAAGATCTCTGCGTGCGCAATGCGTTCAGGTGAAGATCTCTGCGTGCGCAATGAGTTCAGGTGAGGATCTCTGCGTGCGCAATGAGTTCAGGTGAAGATCTCTGCGTGCGCAATGAGTTCAGGTGAAGATCTCTGCGTGTGCAATGAGTTCAGGTGAGGATCTCTGAGTGTGCAATGAGTTCAGGTGAAGATCTCTGCGTGTGCAATGAGTTCAGGTGAAGATCTCTGGATCTCTGCGTGTGCAATGAGTTCAGGTGAGGATCTCTGGATCTCTGCGTGTGCAATGAGTTCAGGTGAGGATCTCTGCGTGTGCAATGCGTTCAGGTGAGGATCTCTGAGTGTGCAATGAGTTCAGGTGAGGATCTTGAGTGTGCAATGAGTTCAGGTGAGGATCTCTGAGTGTGCAATGAGTTCAGGTGAAGATCTCTGGATCTCTGCGTGTGCAATGAGTTCAGGTGAAGATCTCTGGATCTCTGCGTGTGCAATGAGTTCAGGTGAAGATCTCTGGATCTCTGCGTGTGCAATGAGTTCAGGTGAGGATCTCTGCGTGCGCAATGAGTTCAGGTGAGGATCTCTGCGTGTGCAATGAGTTCAGGTGAGGATCTCTGCGTGCGCAATGCGTTCAGGTGAGGATCTCTGCGTGCGCAATGAGTTCAGGTGAGGATCTCTGCGTGCGCAATGAGTTCAGGTGAAGATCTCTGCGTGCGCAATGAGTTCAGGTGAAGATCTCTGCTGTGCGCAATGAGTTCAGGTGAAGATCTCTGCGTGCGCAATGAGTTCAGGTGCGGATCTCTGCGTGCGCAATGCGGTTCAGGTGCGGATCTCTGCGTGTGCAATGCGTTCAGGTGCGGATCTCTGCGTGCGCAATGAGTTCAGGTGAGGATCTCTGCGTGCGCAATGCGTTCAGGTGCGGATCTCTGCGTGTGCAATGCGTTCAGGTGCGGATCTCTGCGTGCGCAATGAGTTCAGGTGAGGATCTCTGCGTGCGCAATGAGTTCAGGTGAAGATCTCTGCGTGCGCAATGCGTTCAGGTGAGGAGCTCTGCGTGTGCAATGCGTTCAGGTGAAGATCTCTGCGTGTGCAATGAGTTCAGGTGAAGATCTCTGCGTGTGCAATGCGTTCAGGTGAAGATCTCTGCGTGCGCAATGAGTTCAGGTGAGGATCTCTGCGTGCGCAATGAGTTCAGGTGAAGATCTCTGCGTGCGCAATGCGTTCAGGTGAGGATCTCTGCGTGCGCAATGAGTTCAGGTGAAGATCTCTGCGTGCGCAATGCGTTCAGGTGAGGATCTCTGCGTGCGCAATGAGTTCAGGTGAAGATCTCTGGATCTCTGCGTGTGCAATGAGTTCAGGTGAGGATCTCTGCGTGTGCAATGAGTTCAGGTGAGGATCTCTGCGTGTGCAATGAGTTCAGGTGAGGATCTCTGCGTGTGCAATGCGTTCAGGTGAAGATCTCTGCGTGCGCAATGAGTTCAGGTGAGGATCTCTGAGTGCGCAATGAGTTCAGGTGAAGATCTCTGAGTGTGCAATGAGTTCAGGTGAGGATCTCTGCGTGTGCAATGAGTTCAGGTGAGGATCTCTGCGTGTGCAATGCGTTCAGGTGCGGATCTCTGCGTGTGCAATGAGTTCAGGTGAGGATCTCTACGTGTGCAATGAGTTCAGGTGAGGATCTCTGCGTGTGCAATGCGTTCAGGTGAGGATCTCTGCGTGTGCAATGAGTTCAGGTGAGGATCTCTGCGTGCGCAATGAGTTCAGGTGAAGATCTCTGCGTGCGCAATGAGTTCAGGTGAAGATCTCTGCGTGCGCAATGAGTTCAGGTGAAGATCTCTGAGTGTGCAATGAGTTCAGGTGAAGATCTCTGCGTGCGCAATGAGTTCAGGTGAGGATCTCTACGTGTGCAATGAGTTCAGGTGAGGATCTCTGCGTGTGCAATGCGTTCAGGTGAGGATCTCTGCGTGTGCAATGAGTTCAGGTGAGGATCTCAGCGTGTGCAATGAGTTCAGGTGAAGATCTCTGCGTGCGCAATGAGTTCAGGTGAAGATCTCTGCGTGCGCAATGAGTTCAGGTGAGGATCTCTGCGTGCGCAATGAGTACAGGTGAAGATCTCTGCGTGCGCAATGAGTTCAGGTGAGGATCTCTGCGTGCGCAATGAGTTCAGGTGAAGATCTCTGCGTGCGCAATGAGTTCAGGTGAGGATCTCTGCGTGCGCAATGAGTACAGGTGAAGATCTCTGCGTGCGCAATGAGTTCAGGTGAGGATCTCTGCGTGTGCAATGAGTTCAGGTGAGGATCTCTGCGTGTGCAATGAGTTCAGGTGCGTTTGGAAACACAACGGGCACCGGTTACGCATTTCAAGTTTCGCATCATTTCAAAAGAAAAAGTGTGGACCGATATTTACAGCGTTTCACTATTTAATGAGATGCGTTTGAAAGCCCTTTCAACGGTTTCTGTTCGGGCTTCATGAAACGTCGTGTAATTCTTTGCACTGGTTGCCGTTCCGTTACAGAATTGATTGGCTCTGTGACCTGAGTGCAGATGGGTTTAATTGGGATAGTCTTCCAGTTTCTCTCGACGTACTTAATCTGAGCCGGATTTGAATCAGATCTTTTTGCGCAATCTTGTTTAGTAGAGAAAAAAAAGAAGTCATTTTAAGCTTGAAACAAGCACAAATATCTGCCAGTGGGGTTTAAGTATATTATTCAAGTTTATTTTTCTCACCACATTAATATTTGTTCTTGCTTTAAGCTTAAACTCACTTAAATTTGATTCATTTTTCAGAAACCAATATCTTAAATAATTTTGATTTCAAGTAAATTCATCTTGATTTATGAATGTGTAGATATCTGTACTGGAAATCAAGACTCAAAAATCTTGAGGAAGAGGTTGAAGTGTTTATTTATTTTATTTTTTTGCAGCATATCAGCTTTTAGTCTATGGTATGTGCAATTTTCCATGTTTATTTTTGAATGGTTGCTTTCCAAAAGTGCTTTACAATAAGAAATATAGTGAAACAGAAGACACATACTGCAACACCGTCCCTTGAGTTGGCTGATTTTAATGACTGAATATTAATTAGTAAAATTACAGATAACATGTTCCATAATCTAAACCTAATTAAAATGCAACTTAAATGCTAGCCTAAAATAATGATAACAATAATGTAAAAGTAACAAAAATAAATTCATTAATATGGAAGTTGATGAGGCATTCATGTCAGGACATTTAATTTCTGAATTGTGTCCCTCGTTTTACAATCTCACCTAAACCCTAGAAAAGCTCTGATACTAATAGTGATTAACCAACAGCAGATTAACACAAACATGACAAACAAGAGAGCATCAATACATGAACACAAGGAACGCATGACAAGAACAAACAGATGGAAACCAGAACCAATGAGAACATGACACATGATTGCATGACCACATGAGGGAACAGGAACATTTTTCAACTTGAGTTTAACTTATTTCGTTCGGTTTATGTTGTGTTTGTTCATGCTTCGTTTAATATACATGAAAACATGAATGTGAAAAACCTAAAACAGATAAGGTCACTTAAACCAGTTGTATTTACATAGACTGTGGCGGTTTCAAATCAACTGAAAATATGTTTAGCCTACACTTCTCCTAATAACATATAATATGTGTATCTTTGTGTTTTACGCCATTGATTTGCCGCAAACTAGAGACTGGAATCACAACCTGGCTTAGTGCACTTATTAAATCACAAAAGTCACAGTTTAATATTAAATAATCGTGTTCAATATATTTGTGAAAAGGGTTTTTGTCGCAGTAAAAACATCTTTATTTTAATTTGTGTTGTTTATGTTCCTCAGAGAGACAATACATGCACTACATGTTTACAGCCCTGACCAAGACAGATCTATTCCCAGAGATCACAACTGTGGGAATGTATGATGACAGACGGATCTCAAACTACAATAATGATGTTCCAAATTGGACAAGATTGATTCTGACTGAAGATGACGGAATCTGCGCTCCATGTGACTCTAAATACTGGTACAAACATCAGCTACACATTCTGTCAGAATGCACACTGTGTTCTGGTGAGCTCAATGCTTTTCTCTTATTAATTATCAGACCTGCTATGAATATCTTCTTCTCATCACTGTTATTCTGTGATTGTAGAGCTCCATACGTTTCGGAGAATAATTGGTTGTGAAGTGGATAAATTTCCTGATGGAACAGTGAAGAGTCTGAGAGCATTTGATGAATATGGATTTGATGGAGAAGATTTTATAGCCTTTGATTATGACACTATGCAGTGGATCGTTAAAAGTCCCAAAGCCAAAGAAACCAAAAAGAAATGGGACATTCAGATAGCACGAAACCAGTTCATCAAGGATTATGTTGAGAAATGCATGAACTGGATCTCCACATTTAACAACACGCATAAGAGTATGTTTTAATCAGCTCACTTTTAGACCGTGTGTGTGTGTGTCAGGTATAGCCTACTCCATGTTATAGGGACAACATTTTGGAAATATCCGAAATCATTGTGTGGACTTTTTTTGGTCCCCATGAGGAAAAAATCTTCTAGAGTATAAAGTTTCATGTGAGGGGTAGGTTTAGGGGCAGAGGATAGAAAATAGAGTTTGTACAGTAGAAAATTCATTACGTCTATGGATTGAATCCATAAAACATGGAAAGTTAACGTGTGTGTGTGTGATGACAAGATACACATCATCATTCAGTGGCAATTAAATACTAGTGATTTAAAGGTTCAGAGCATTCTCATTTGAGTCTCTTAATTAACTTTATGGCTTTGTATCTGAAAGGGACACTGTTCACAGCAAAAGCAGATCTTAGAATCGGTGAAGGTTCAAGGTTTGTGTTACAGAGGAGAGGTGTGGATCTATTCACAGCAGTTTATTTGAAATGCAAGTGAAAATAATCCAAACAGAAAACTTGACTCAAACAGGGATGATAAAGTCCAAACAAGAAACCGAAAACACAGCGGCGATGACAATGAAAAAAATCCACAGCTTTACAAAAGAGATGCAAAGACAACGACCAACAAATGAAAACTGAAACACGGACTAAGGAGGAACAAGTGTGGGTAATGAGTTACTGGTAACTAACGGGTAGGTTAGGAAACAAAGGCAAACAGGAACCTATCCTCATAAGCATGGGTATTTTCAAAACCGCTTTTCCTTTGGTTTGGCAAACGGATGCGTTCTGCACAAACACAGTATCAGGTCACTGAAACCGAACCTTTTTGAAAACTTCCGCCAGGGTGAAGATTTTCAGAAACAGTGTAGTAGATTTTTGCTTGTGACCATGGAGTGTGTGCTTTTTTCAGGCTTCTGATTGGCCAGCATGGCTTTACGGGTAGGGTTATATATGTTGGTTTGCCATGCTCTTTTTAACAAAGGAAAACTAGAAACGGCAAGACTACAGATTAACAAAATAAGGGATCCTCTGTGAAACTCAATGAATGTTCATCTAGATTGCAGGAGAGTGATACACTGGACTGTCAGACTGCATGTCATCTTCTCAAATATCTAGTTACTAGTTATGATATATCATTAAAGAGAGAATTACAAAAGCAAAAATCACATATTCATGTCTTTCCGAATGCATTTGCCTTGAATTATTCAATGGAATATAACACTTTTTTTTTTTTACAGCCCAAAAAGCAGAATAAATTTTTGAGAATGCTTGTTAATTTTCTTCTCTAGATTCACCAGATGTTTACATCTCTGCGAGGAGAGATCCTGACGATCACGATAAGCTGGTTCTTACATTCTTACATTCCCAGAAAATCCCAGTAGATCAGCAGTTTGTGAAATACTCAGACCAGTCTGTCTGGAACAACCATTCCACGTTCAGTCACTTAAATCCTCTTTCTTCCCCGTTCTGATGCTCGGATTGAGTCGTCTTCACCACATCTAGATGCCTAAATGCATTGAGTTGCTGCCGTGTGATTGGCTGATTAGCAATTTGAGTTACCAAGCAGTTGAACCGGTGCACTGTACATACTGGTGAGAGAATGATGTGTTTGTTTTAGGAGTGTGTTTTAAGAGATCCTGTTGACAATTAATTTAAATGATGAAACGAACCTGTCAAGCAAGTATTTCGAGTCATTTAATGTAGACATAGCCTACAGGATGCTGAAATAAAAGGACAAAAGTGGTTCATATGCTTTCCTTTAAACATGTTTTATGTAGACATAAGAATGGTTTTGCCTATTTGTTTGTTGTTTTCCCCTGTTTTAAGCGAAGCACAGCAAGGTAAGCACAGTTCATTAGTTTCATAGCCTAACTTATGATCGACAGAGTTAGCCTATAGTACAAACAAGTGTAGACGATACGGAGCACCTAAGAAAAGAGGTTACACTTTACAACAAGGTTCTGTTAATGTTAGTTCATGTATGAACGAACAATGAACGATACATTTATTACAGTATTCTTTTTTGTTAATGTTAGTTCATGAAAACAGCTGTTCACTGTTAGTGCATGTTCATTAACAGTGCATTAGCTGATATCAACACGCACAACTTCTGATTTTAATGAATTAGTTTAATGATTGCTGTAGAAGTATTGTTCATTCTAAAGCAGTTTACAATAGGCCTAATGTTAACTAATGAGCCTTACTATAAGATGAGAGAAAAAAATATATTTCAGTGTGTTTGAGTTCGCTCTGAAAAGATTTGCGTTCTTCCAAGAAACTTTGCGAGAAAATCCAATAACATAGAAATTATTAGGCCTATTTTTTTCTCCCTTCTCGCATTTTCTCATGCGGTGCTCCGGTGTTTTCATATTTAGCAGTTCAACCATGATTCGCATGTTGTTGTTGTGTCGATTATGACATTGTATTTTATTTTTAAATGGACATCTAGTAGCCTACGTTTACGGACATACTCAAAACAATGAAGTGAAAAAAATCTAAAATACCTGTACAAAAAATATTCCCTCATATTAATACATCTAGCGTCTCATGCCATTGTCTTCTCAGAGAAGCACTACCTCCACTACATGTTTACTGTCATGATAAAAGCAGACACACTGGCAGTGTTCAGCGCTGTGGGTGAATCTGATGACATACAGATCTCTCACTACAGCATTGAAGAGCAAGTCTGGATCAGAGAGAATCTGACTGAAGATGACTGGAACAAAGCTCCTGAAGGACCTCCTGAAACTACAGACTGGTATCTAGATATGATCACGATTCTGTCAAACTTCACCGAGTCTTCTGGTGAGTTTAAAGCTTGCTCTTTTCTTCATTATCAGACATGTTGTGAAACGTTATTGGACTTTCTCTCAACATGTTGAAAAGGTGTAATTTCATTGAGCAACCACAGTGTGTCCTACTCGTTCCAATATAAATATGCATCGATTTCAGTTTCTCATCATTAATGTTCTGTGATCGTAGAGCTTCATGTTCTTCAGAGAATAATTGGCTGTGAACTGGAGAAACTTCCTGATGGATCAGTGAATCTGACACCGGTTGATGCATTTAGATTTGATGGAGAGGATTGTGTTGTTGAGACGAGCACAAATGCCAAAGAAACCAAAATCAAGATGGACAGTCAAATAATAGTTCAAGCGTTCATCAAAACCTGCCTGGACTGGATCTCCACATTTAATAACACAAAAAAGAGTAAGTTCTGATCAGATCTCTTTAGTGAGCTCCTGTCGTTGTGTGTTTGTGACACAACTTCAGGAGGTTTTTATAATGTGATCGAGAGGTGATGTATTCATTAACAAGTCAAGAGAAATGAAGAGTTGCAAATGTACAACTGTAAAGGACATGTTTGGCAGCATTATTCTCATTAGAGTCATTGAAATGTTCTCATTTGATTTTCATTTAGTTTTCAGAGATTGGGTCATTTGGTTAAATTCTAAAAAATAAATATGAATGTGTTTGGTCACATGTGCAAGGGTTTTCACTGCTGTTATATTAGATGAGTGTGGACTTCAGGAAATCTGACTAAGTGCCAGTAGAAGTTAAGACGCATTGTTATGTTCTGCTCTAGATACACCAGAAGTTTACGTCTTTGCTATGAACGTTCCTGATGATCACAGTAAGCTGGTTCTGAGCTGTCTGGCCACTGGTTTCTACCCCAGAGATATCGAGATGAACATCAGATTGGACAGAACTAACCTTGAGAACCAAACATCATCAGGAATCAGACCAAATCAAGATGGATCCTTTCAGATCAGATCCAGTGTGGAGATCGACAGAAACAAGAAAGGATCGTATGACTGTTTAGTCATTCACAGCAGCACAGAACCAGTTTCAGTGGAATGGGGTAAATATCACCAGAAATACAGGTATCTGATGAGAATTATGATTGTGTGACATCACATGCAGCATATTTTCTATAGCCATTCTAAAGTGTTGTGCATTAATACACATCAAATATAGTTTTGGTTATTGTTCATATGAAAATATGATTTGTTATGTGATCATGTTTCTTTTTAATGATGCCACATCTCTATTTTGATATAAAAAATGAATTAGTATTCTATATGAAAAAATTCAAGTAAGCAAAGATTTTTAAAAAATATATTTCAGTTTTAGTTCATGTTAATATTGTGTGATGTTGATGTATACACAACCTTTTTGCAGTGTTACAGATACATTAAAAATAAAGCTTCCATTAATAGACTACCATAAAATATCTTTGAATTTCACTAATGATTCTCCGCTGATTAGTAAAAACCTTCTTATGGTTAATGGTTTCTTAATTCACATCTAAGTATATTCTTCATAAGAATTATATCACATATCTTATTATTAATGTAAGTATGCCCGGTTGTGTTGTATACTGGTGTAAAGAAGGAAAACTGTACTATTCAACTACGCACACATTCATGTTCTTGCTTCATCCAAACAATAACTGCATGTCTTTGATTCAATGAAAATGAGTCTGCTTCTGATAAGTGCTGGTGTAATGGTTTCGTTTGTATTTGTTATTTTCGTTCTGCAGATGGCAGATGTTCTGACTGTGACACAGAATCTCAGTGGCCTGTTACAGTAGGAATATTAATATCAGCTGTAGTTTTGCTTGTGGTCCTTACTGTGTTTCATCGCTGCGTCTACAAAAGAAAGAAGCAACATGGTGAGTATTAATATTCAACATGATCATTGTTGCTTTAAATCTAGTTTGTAAATGTCATATGAACTAGAAAAGGACAGTATGTGACAGTAAAACGATGAGGAGATGTTTATCAAACAAATGAAGTACGACATCTGTACAACTCGGCATGAACGTGTCCTCGAGATGAAGTTTTTCTACTGTATAATCTGCGGTATCTTTTCCCAGGTCTGATGAGAAGTTATGGTTATTATGGTGGCGTGACTGAGCAGCTTCAGATCCCCAATCCAGCGTTTGATCGAGAGCTCAATACAGACTAGACTGAGATGAGAACAAGTCCACAGGTAGAGAATTTTACTAAAACATTTGATTAAACCAAGAGAGAGAACACAATGTTTTCTATTTAGAGACATTTATATATCACTGGTCCACACATTGTACAATTCATTTGTTTTAAGCTGTATCATGGAATATATGGAATACAGAATTGTCATCTTTTTAACCCTGAGATCAGACAAAATATTTTACATTTAAGATTTTTACATTTATATTTTATTATCTTTAATTATTAAACAATAAACTATTATGAATGTAAAAGTGAGTTAATGCTGGTGGAAGCTGTAAAGTGATGCTAAAACTAACAAAATTAAGCTGTTTTTGTAATCATTTTATTTTATAATTCCACACCCCATAAAGCCCCTTGTCTCTGGTTGCTTGTCCAATACATGATCTAATATACAGTCCGTCTTGTTACTTTCAGCAGTCACGGTTAAAGGTCCTTCGTTTCAATTAATATTTGAAAATCTTTTTCTGGAGTCTTATTTTTTCTTCTTAGTTTAGCTTGTGTGCGAAGCTTCATCATTGTGTGTGTTGTAATCGATGTTGGTAAAATTACTTTTAAAAGTAATGCGTTACAATATTGCGTTACTCCCTAAAAAAGTAACTAATTATGTTACTTAGTTACTTTTTATGTAAAGTAATGCGTTGCGTTACTTTTGCGTTACTTTCGTGTTACTTTTTAAATATGAGCAGGGCTTGATTGTTTGTTTTTAATACAATAAGTTATATTTATAGCAAATGTAAAAGCCTTTCACACCATAAAGTGTAATGAATAAACCTCCGACTGAAGGACGAGTAAATCACGTCTGTACAGAAGAACACAGGAGAAGTTCAACACTCTTCAGCAATTAAACAATATTAGTTTATCTAAAGTCATTTTTATTATTAATATGATTGAACTGATCATCAAAGGTCAGCAGCAAACACATCGTTAATAAAATGAGATTAGATATATTTGTGTTGTTTAACATATTTAATTATTGCAGGTTTGCATCATATTCTGAGTTTGCATTTCACTGTTTTAATTCATTTTGATGAATACTGAATCTGTTTTTTGTGAGTGGGATGAATTAATAAACATTCATATTTAATCTAGATTAGATCTACAGTAAGATCATGTTCACACGGCGCACTATCATCAATAAATGGAAGAAAAATAACTCAGATATTTTCTTGTAAATTAAAAAAGTAACGCGTTACTTGAAAAAAAGTACTATTATTACGTAACTCGTGTTACTTGTAATGCGTTAAACACTGGTTGTAATATTTATTTGACTGTGCTGCTTCATGATTAGCTGCTACAGGAACACTATAGTGATGCAGTGATCCTGTAACTTGGATTATCATGATTATGATGTTATCACGAGTTTTATTCCCAGGGATCAACTATATAGACTGAGTGCAAGTCTTTTTGATAAAAGTGCCAAATGCAAAATGTGCCTGTTTTGACAGTGTGTTGTGTTCAGTGTGCAATATAAGACATAACTTAAGTGTGAGTGTGTGTTTATATATTGGACATGGTGCAGCACCGATATCAGACATTTCTCTCAGTACATATGAATGCAATGTGTTAGAAAATCAAAGAAGATCAATATTAACTTTCAAAAATTAATTTACATTTGTATGCATTGTATCAAAGAACCATTGAATGATGCTTATTTTAAGAATGAAATTTGAAAATATTAATACTGTATAAGCAAACATATGAATAAACAAAAACAAAATTGTATAAGTATTTCCTAGCAGATATCAAGATGTCTCCTTTTTAAAGCGGGAGAGAGTTTCTCAGGACTGTAAAGAGAGGTCTTTGCAAAAAGTACATGTTTTTATTTTCTGGTCTTTAGTAAAACAAGTTTTGAGGTGCGTTTGTGTTTGTCTCATGATGGAGGCCCGTCTGACGAAGAGGATTCTGATTGGCTGAGACTCATGGAGAGGCGTGTCCAGTCTTTGAGAGATTTAACATCACAAATATAATATGATTACAATGCGCGTGTCATTTGGATGTCTATATTAATTAATTAATAATAATATGAGAACGTCAAAGCTTTTTAAAGAAGGTTTTAAAAAAGGTAATAAATTATGTAATGTAATGTAATTACTTTAAATATTACGTATGGATGGAATATGCTCAGAAATGAAAATGAAAGTGTATTTTCATCAGCAGCCAGTGAGGGGCAGTAATGCGCTCAATACAAACCGAAGAGACAAATCAAGCTTTCACTTTACATTGAATCTTACCGTGCTGGTCCTGGGTGCGCGTCTGAAGGATAAAGGATAGAAATAACCGATGCAAGCTCCTTTAAAAGAAAGAGTAGATAAATAACAATGGCTTTGATTATATTTTTATTGTTTCATCTTTTTGTGATTGATTCGAATCAAGGTAAGCAATGTTTAATGATTTTGGTACTTTCTTTTTAGTCGATAACAGCTAAAATGTCGACCTTTAAATACCTACTGTTGTTACAAATAGCGACTGTCAAACATTTGAGTCTTTCAGGTTATATAATAATTTAGCTGTGTTAGATACATCTTGTTTTTCAGTAAAAACTAGTGTAAAGTTACAACTACTAAATATTTATTTTTAGCACCATATTCTATTTATTTTAGCTGCTTTCACAATGAAAAATAAACTATTATTTTTCATGAAAACTGAATTCAAAACCAGAACATAGGATCAGTTCGGTGAAACATTATGTTTATGGTAATGAGTCGGGTAGGATAATATAGCAGTTAAGTGTAACAAAATAGTAGCTAAATCATTCCTGAAAATGATTAATACAAATTCAGAATTGAATAGGCTAATAAGTGCTGTAAAATAGTTCAAACAGTACTAGTAATGGAGAATAAGGAAAAAATGCAGTTCCGAAATTGCAGTTCCCGTTTTGTTGCCCCCCCCCCCCCCCCCCCCCCCCGCATTGGAGCGCTGGTTATACTTTCGACTGACTCCGCGGCGCGAGCCTTCGCTGTCAGCGCGCGCATCTCCCTAAACTCACGAGGCGTTGTAATTCTTGTCACTCTCGTCTTTGTGTTATTCAGGAGCGACTCGGAGTAACTGTCCTCTGCATCGGAAACCCGCGGTGGGAAGTAGTAAGCTAGTTTACCGGTGGGACACTCAAAACTGGTCTTGGAGTTGATCAGTCATTAATTTATTTATGTAACTATAATCTGATTAGGCTGTGGGGCAGTTTGAAGGACTCCTCATAAAATCCTCACTGGTCTACAAAAGAATCACACAGGCCAAATGTAGCACCTAAATCTAAATTGAACAACAATCCCTTAAATATTTGTTATAACATTTTCATTTAATTATTAGGCCTAGCCTATTTCTATTAAACATGGACGTTTTAGTAAAAAGGCAAATTTATGTTGTTGAAAGCTCATTTTGTAAATGTAATAAAAAAATTGAAAGTGCTTAATGCAAATGTTTACTGGTCACTTTACAAAATCAGGCGATTATGTTCGTTCATCTGAGCAAATGTATAGAGACAAAATAATTAAGTTAGCCTAATCACTGTCTGTCACCATTTTGAAATAATAAGACTTTTATTTCTCCTCAACAATATAGGCTACAATACAACTTTAAACAATTAGTGTGCAATCCAAAATTAATATCTAAATTAATTATATATTCTAATTTCTAACTAATAAACTTTACATAAGCTACAATATAAACCTGTGCAACACATTGTATTCATTGTTGTCCCTCAAAAGTTCAAAATGCACCTGAATGGAGTTTAAACCTCACATCAAGCTCCATCTGATTTATACAGATGCCGGTACAGATGTGCCTGCTCGGCCAGAGTCGCCTTGAAGTCGTGCATCTTCGGAAGCGGAGCCGCGCGCAGCAGGTGCAGAGCACTTATAGCAAGCCAAAGAAAGTCATATAGCCCACGCGTCTCATTGCACACAGACCCGTCAAAAGCGTGTGATTTGACAGCAAAACGCGCGTCCTCGATGTGATTTGACATAAAAATATGCGCAGTTTTTGCGCCGCTTGCTTACAGACGTCACTCTCAACACAGTGTTTAAAGCGAGCAAGGTGGATGTAGCATAACATGTAATAGTTGACAACCGTTTTAAACAGTAATATACAGGATGCACTGTAAATATATGGACGTTTTAAACTGAAAAAAAGTGTAGTCCAAATGATGTGATTTGTGTAACTTGGCGTTTGTGTGAAACAGAAGCAGTTTGATGTTCAAACTCCATCCTTTCTGACGATTCTTGTTTATTTTTGCATAGTTTGTCCAAGACTTTTTATTCGAATTACGTTTTATTTTTATTGTATAAAATAGAATTAGAATTCATTTAGTTAGCCTACTATTTGATACAAAATAAAGCCAATAGTTTAATATTGTGTTAATCCGCTTCTACGTAAAGAAATCCTTAATTCATCAACTCAATGCATCACGCGAGAAGTCTTGTACCCCGGCAAATGACTTCTTCTCACCGGTGATGGTTTTAGAGGACAGTTACTCCTCGCCACCCCCTGTCATTTCAGAGAATAGTAAAACGGCGAACGCGACAAGTATAAAAGGGTTAAGGCTAGAAGGGATGCGTAAGGTGCTACTGGGCATGCGCACATCAAGTCAGGTGAAAGTATAAATCCCGCTATATGTCGGCGCACTAACCACGAGGCAATCGGTGCCAACGTGATTTATGTAACTCTAATTGAATGTGACTAGACATGACAAATTTTGCATTTTTGACATAGCCTATGCATGCAACTAAAAGTATGTGAGTGGTGAACTAAATATTGTGGATTGGAAACAGACCGAAAATTGCCAGGCATGTGCTTAGGGCAATAGATCTATTGCAGGACTGTAGATGTGATTTTGTGGGACACGTCTTGTCCAACCCAGGCTCATTCTAAGTAGCCTACGTGCCTTTAAATACATTTCTGCAACACAGTTATTACGTGCCTTACTGCACATTTCGTGGCAGTTTCAAAGTGAAGCGTCCTGTGAGTTTAGGCCTAATGTCTGAGAGAGAAAAAGAGCGTGAAGAGCATCACTGAACCTGTGAGCACTGAGCATAGAGATTTGATGTTCCCTCGCAGCACAATAATGCGCTCGGGACATTGTCATTAAAATAAAGCCATAGAAACTGCCTCAAACGAACTATTTCAATTAGAAGTTCGCTTCTGAAAGCTGCAATCGCTTTTTTCAATTAGTTCAAATGAATGGAGAATATCGTGTGTTTCTGTGTGTGTGTGTGTGTGTGTGTGTGTGTGTGTGTGCGCTCTACCATTTCAGTCGGTGGTGCTTGAGCTCTTGAGGAGGTCCGCACATAATTTACCCCTCTCTACGGTTTTGTAAAGTGATCACTTATCATTGCATGCTGCAAAAAAAACATTTTAACAGAAGCAAAAAACATGCTGTTTTCATGCATTTGTCTTCTTTGTGAATCACAATCCTGAATGGCTCATTTTGATTTCTAATTTATGGTGAAAATAAACTGAGTGGATGATTTTTACATAGCTATTTTTATTTTTCAAACTACAATAGGGTGATTTTGTACACATACTGCGTTCACATAATTATGTTCGCAATCAAAACAAAAGTACATTTTCCATAGTTCCTCTTGAATGGCTGGTGTGGCCCTACATTGTTTTACATGCTATCTGACAGGAGAAAGGTTTCACTTCTGCTTCTTTTCATCGTGGTTTGTGTTTTCTGTCTTGCTCAGAGAAACACTACCTCCACTACAGGTTTATAGCCCTGACCAATGCAGATCAATTTCCCGAGTTCAGTGCCAAGGCTGTATGTGATGACATGCAGATCGCTCACTACAGTAATGACAAACAAGCCTGGGTAAGAGACAATCTGACTGTAGATGAGGGGAACAGAGCTCCTGCAGGACCACCTGAAAAGAGAGAATGGTTCTTAGATCATCTATATGATCTGTCAAAGTGCACACACCGTGCAGAGTGTTCTGGTGAGTTTAGTACATTCCTCTTATTAACATTTAATCAACAAATGAGCTCAGGAATGAAAACAAAGCTGTAATTTCAGCATAAACTCACTCCCAAGGGAACGTCAGTATAATTACATGCATTAATTATGTTGTGTTGTTCTGTGATTGTAGAGCTCCATGTACTTCAGAGAATAATTGGCTGTAATCTGGAGAAATTTCCAAATGGAACAAGGAAGAGTCTGAGGGCCTTTGATAAATATGCATTTGATGGAAATGGGTTTATTTCCTTTGATTATGACAGTATGAAGTGGATTGAAAAAAGCCCCAAAGCTAAAGAAACAAAAAAGAAATGGGACCGTGAAACTGGACACAATGAGCTCCTCAAGAGGTTCCTCACAAACTGCATGGACTGGGTCTCCACATTTAATAACACAAAAGAGAGCAAGTTTCAATCAGTTCACTTTAATGTCTTTGTGTCTGTCTTTTGATACAATAACTGCATGAGGCTAGTTGTCTCTGGGTGTAGAGGTTGTTTAGCAGCATTATCTTCACCACTCATAACAGCTTCAGAAATGTTGAAATATTCTCATTTGAATGTTTGATTTAAATTTCTGGGTGAGCTCTTCGCACTATCAAACACTTAATGCTCTCTCTAAATGATACAAATCTGCCAGAATTTCTCAATAATTTATCCATATTTGTGGGGAGCATCAGCTCACTTGCTTTTAAAGATACATGCACACAAACGGCAAGTTTTTGCTTCCACTCAAAATAGGCATTTTCAAAATGATATAATGCACGGTATTTTGAACTGAAATTTCACAGACACATTTTGGGGACACCTGAGACTTGTATTACATCACGTAAATGTATACCTAGCCGAATTGCACTGTAGGGGGCGAGAACGAGTCTTCGAACTAGAGGCTCGCAGTCCGTGATGGACAGATTGTTAACGGCTGGTCTATGTGGTAATACAATCGGGCAGGACATCCAAACGCTCATCTATCATTCATCAACCTCAAATATGGCTTTTCATCTGAAAGATGTATGTAGTAGCAACTTTACATGGCCGCTCAATATGATGTTAACCTAGAGAAATGTGCGCTATTGAAGTGTTTGTGTGGAAGCGCGTTTGCGCAGGACAGGCTCCGGTGCGATCACTTGCTCTTAAAATCTCCGTCATTCTTGGTCATACAGATAAAAGTAGCCTAATACATCTTTCGAATCTGTAAAGACTCTACGTTTATTTGTGTGCACTCAGAATAACAACGAAACGTTGCGCTTTTAAGCAAACAGGATGCGCTTTAGGTCTCATGTGAACTTGAGAATTCACTCCCGTGTCACCCTCTGCTTCGAACCTGTGTGTATGCCTAACGTTACTGTGAAATTACCACATCAGACGTGACGTGCTAACATGGATGCAGCTATGAAGCCGCCGGGTTTGCTTCAGGGAACATTTATTTTTAAGAAGCTTCCCAATGGAAACTGTAAACAGTTCATCACGACCTCTTATGTAGGCCTACAGTTCAAAATTCATGTTTAACTGAATAAACAGTTAGTAAACACAAGTACATCTTAGTTTATTTTCATCACCAATTATCATAGTAGAACAGCTTTCTCAAGCAGTTTGTGATGCATTTTGGAAACAGGAGATGAGCCCCTGGTCTAATGCGCCACCTGGCTTGAGAAACCCGTTCTCAAAGACTTACTTTTAGTCATTATTTGGGTAGCACACATATTCTGAATGCCTTCGGCAGAATTCAAATGAGCCATTTTAATCTAGATTAATTCCAAAATTAATCTAGATTAATCTAGATTAAAAAAATTAATCTATGCCCACCTCTAGTAAGAATACAGTTTGTTCCCATACAGAGACAAAACCAAATTCTTTGTAAATGTTTATTTGTTCATTTGATGACCATTTTTATTAAATTTGTTTGCTCTAGATACACCAGACGTTTACGTCTTTGCTATGAACGTTCCTGATGATCCCAGTAAGCTGAATCTGAGCTGTCTGGCCACTGGTTTCTACCCCAGAGATATCGAGATGAACATCAGATTGGACAGAACTAACCTTGAGAACCAAAAATCATCAGGAATCAGACCAAATCAAGATGAATCCTTTCAGATCAGATCCAGCGTGGAGATCGACAGAAACAATAAAGGATCTTATGACTGTTTAGTCATTCACAGCAGCACAGAACCAGTTTCAGTAGAATGGGGTAAATATCACCAGAAATACAGTCTCTCACATATCTGTCACAGGAGAATGCATTTCAATAGTTTCTAATGTTTATCATTTGTATTTGTATTCTGCAGATGGAAACTGTTCTGACTGTGAAACCGTATCTTCTCGGTCTGTTACAGCAGGAGTAGCAGGAGCAGTGTTTCTAGTTCTTCTCTTTGTGGTTGTTTGCTGCATCTACAAAATAAGAAAATCAAATGGTGAGTTATACATATTCAGCATGATTATTGTTGCACTAAATCTCTAAATATCCTTGTTTTATAGACATTTTAAAATGTCTGGACAGGGGACGGTATAACAGTACACGGTCTGCTGTGTCTTTTCT
This sequence comes from Oxygymnocypris stewartii, assembly GCA_003573665.1. Lineage (NCBI taxonomy): Eukaryota > Metazoa > Chordata > Actinopteri > Cypriniformes > Cyprinidae > Oxygymnocypris > Oxygymnocypris stewartii. The sequence goes on from QVTF01005482.1 coordinate 26,624, forward strand.
AGTTCTGACGAGCTGTAATGCCGGGTATGGTGCAGTGACTCAGCAGTCCACTCACAGCTATCCATTGTCTTCACTTGTGCAAAGAGAGTAGCAAATATCAAATACAAATTCGGTCCAAGGTACATTATCGTCGTGTGTTTTGATCAAGGGCTCAGTAGCGATGGACTGGAATGTGAACAGGTTTATAAGCACTGATTAGAAATGAAAAGAAACTGTAATTTTTCACTTTTGTTTTTTCAACCTAATCATGAAAGAATCAGTTTATTATGTCCCTTTATAATGTCATTCTTTCCACATTTGACAGTGTCTTGAAACATTTTAAATGATGAAGAATACATAAAATGTTGTTGCATGATCCATTATGAAATGGTGTATTATAGCAGTGAAAACCTGAGAGTTTAAAATGCTTCTGACTAAACTGATTATTGTACAACTTGAATGAATTAAGCTGCTTTTTCAAATCAAATGCTGAAGATATTTACACTCAAGCACTTCCAGTCACTGAGCTGTATTTACAGTTATTGTAGTCTATCTTGTGATGTTTTCATAAAGGTGAAATGTGCCATTTCTGCAGCACTGCAACAATAATGACTTTTGTACATTTTTCCTGAACACTGACAAATACAAGTAGTCCCGCCCCCAACTCATGCAATTGGTTGAGTCAGACATCGACTCAAACAGATCAATGTCGAACTGGTAGGATGTAAAACTACCAGCGACTTCTAGGCCCGGTTTCACAGACAAGGGCTTAGACTAAGCCAGGATTAGAACATAGTTCAATTAGGACATTTATTAATTTTTACTTTTATTAACATGCCTTAGAAAAAACTTTCTTGGTGTGCATCTTAAGACAAAACAAAGGCGCTGATATATTTTAAGATCAGTCAGTGCAAGCTTCTTTCAGTTGAAACAGCTCAGACTTACATTTTAGTCTGGGACTAGACTTAAGCCTGGTCTGTGAAACAAGGGCTAGCGTACTACATATTAAGATAAATTAAATGATCACCTTTAGGGACTGACATTTCATCATTGCTACTTGAAAAGAAACTACTTTCATATAAGAATATATATATATATATATATATATTAAACAGATTCACAGAATGTTTTTCTAATAGGTGAGATAGCGAAGAGGAATTATTATGCTGACATTTTATACTTTCATTTCATAAAATAATTTCCCTTTTATGTGTATCTTTGAATGTCTAGTCTCTGTATACATGTCAACCACATTGGTACAGCAATTAATCTATGACTCATTTCTTATCCAAGCTTGATTTTGACTCAGTGTGACAGTGTGTACCGTACAAACACTTTAATTTAATTTCTGAAGCTGAAATCTTTGTTTTCCACTATATTTTATACTTTATATCCAAATAAAAATATGCAATAAATCAGATTGTAGCAGAAACTGAATTGCAATGCAGGATCGTTTAAATGCAAATGTTAAAATTGGTGTCTTTTTAACAGTATTCTTTGTCATTTTTACTGTATTATGTTGCATTGTGTCTCTATAGTGTTCCTTTAGCTCAGTTAATCATAATCACAGTGTTAGCAATGCCACTGTCAGGGTTTTGATTCAAAGAGTAAATTGTATTGATCCAACGCAGAACCTTTTTTTTGATAAACTGACAAATGTATGATTGTGCCTCTTTGGAAAATGTGCAATATAAGAATAAATGTCTTGAGTGTGAGTGTGTGTCTATGTACCGAACAAGGTGCAGCATGATGTTTGTGCATAAATGCTAAGTTAAAACATTTTCACGGTTAAATAGCCAAGTCAAAGAAAATCAAATATTAACTTTTCAAATGCATTGCAGCCAGAATTATAAAATTCATTAAATACAATACAATTAAAAATACAATAAATACAATAAATAAATACTCAAAACCCAGCAGCCAGGAACGGTGAACGAGAATGTTCTGGAGAGTGATTTTGAGCCTCTCTGTGATGGCACCACGAGGCGTCGCTCACTCGCAGATCTCAGGCTTCTGGAGGGGTTGTAGATTCGTAATAGTGAGTGGAAGTAGGAGGGGCTTCTGGAGGGGATGTAGATTCGTAATAGTGAGTGGAAGTAGGAGGGGCTTCTGGGGGGATGTAGATTCGTAATAGTGAGTGGAAGTAGGAGGGGCTTCTGGAGGGGATGTAGATTCGTAATAGTGAGTGGAAGTAGGGGGGCTTCTGGAGGGGATGTAGATTCGTAATAGTGAGTGGAAGTAGGAGGGGCTTCTGGAGGGGATGTAGATTCGTAATAGTGAGTGGAAGTAGGAGGGGCTTCTGGAGGGATGTAGATTCGTAATAGTGAGTGGAAGTAGGAGGGGCTTCTGGAGGGGATGT
>QVTF01005483.1:0-28904 GCA_003573665.1 Oxygymnocypris stewartii
ACATCAAATTGCACAGCTACAGAGATAGAAGTGGAGCAAACCAGTTGAACATAACAGTTCTTGAAAAGTCAGCCACAGTTGTGGCATACCATAAAAAGGCATTTGTGAAAATCAAAACTGCAGTCAAAACATCTTGTCTGGTAGAATCAGATCAAAGGAATAGTTCACCCAAAATGACATCACTGCCATAATTCACTAACCCTTCATGCTGTTCCCAAACTATATGGATTTTTTTCTTCTTCTGTGGAACCTAAATTAAGATTCTTTTTGCCTATACACTGGAAATGATAAACGTAGGCCTAATTTGTTTTGCTTTAGCCAACAACCCTCAACAAAAAAGCCAATGAAATATAGATAACAATTTGGTCTTGAGCTGAAACATTAAAATATTTGTAACTTTTTATTATTGTTATTATTTTATTATCTAAGCTCTTTGGGGTGCTCAAGAAATATGAAACAATGTATTTTGATGGGAAAGGAGTCTTGAAGGCTGTTAAAGACATCACGTATACTTAGATCACCATCTAGTGGCTGAGAGGTGTAACAAAATATAAAGCAAGCTCTGCCTCAGAACATGCTTGAGAGATGGATGTGTTTGTATTAGGTTCAAGCTCGAACAAGTAGGCCAAGAGGGTAAGAAAATTAAATAAATAAATAAACACATAACATGTTTTACCTTTAAATAAATATCAAATAGTTGAATTTGGATTAAAGGTACATTAGTATTTAGTATGAAATCTAACTAAAAGTAATTAATTGGATCAAAACCATGAACAGTTATGCTACTTGGTTGCAGGTGGTTAAAGTATTAGTGTAATCGGAGAAAATAATGTATTTATTTTGTTAGTACTACTTCAATCAGGGGTCCCCAAACTACGGCCCGCGGGCCGAATGCAGCCCGCCCCCACATTTGGACTGGCCCTCTGAACAATGCCAGAGACATATTTTGTCATTTTAAAATTAAATTTTAAATATATATTTTACTTGTATCATGTCTATATTTTATGATAAAGGTTGGCTTTCAAACTAAAATGTACTTTAACTTAGTTATTAACGTAGCTTAATTAATTAAAAAATTCACATACTAACAGAATGGTAGCCTACGTTCAACGTAACGTTTCATCGCGATCAAACAGGTGACACGCGCGAGCCAGCCTTTCTTCTGGCAAAGGGCAAAACTGTCCCAGAACTGATCAACGCAGAATGGAAATGGGGCCTTTTTAACAGATGTTTCAGAAATGTTGAACGGCCTTAACTTGCAGCTCCAAGGCAAGGAAAACTAATATGTGACATATATTCCCACATAACATGAAACTAGCACTGCTTGTGGGACAAGTGCAAAAGCAAGACTTCACTCATCTCCCCGTTACCCAAAGTCTTTCAGCTGAGAAATCAGTGGCCCCATTCCCAGCTGAAAAGTCAGTGGAAGCACTGGAAATGCTGAAGTTTGACGTGCGATTCCGTGAGCTACCATGTCACGCTAAAGAAATCCGTCTTTTCCAGAACCCCTTCGCTGCCAACATTGACAAAAACCTTGCCTTCTTATCAGTTTGAGTTGGATGAGTTACAGAACTGTGATGTTCTGAAAGACGCATTTAAGCCCAACGGTCTCATGAGTTCTATGCTGCCTCCCAAATGAGACATACCCAAACATCAAAAGGCATGCAATGAAGATGTCCAACACTTTTTGGCAGCACGTTATCTGTGAACAAACCTTTTCATTCATGAAAATGATGAAAACTCAGATGAGATAAAGACTCACTGATGAACATTTGCATCAGTCTTGAGACTGGCTGTGACAGGAATGGAGCCTGACATTAAACATCTCACCACCAGAAGCAAGCTCACAGTTCACAATAATTAATATGGCATAAGTAAATGTTTTGATATTGAATAGCACTGAAAAGTAATGATAATTTGTTTGTACGGTGCACAAAATAATAAACTATTAGGAGGCATAATAAATACAATTAAATCATAATAAATCTTAACAATAATAACTAGTCACTCCTGCCCAGTAATTTTTGCCATTAACCAACCGGCCCCATTAAAGCAAGGAAAAATGATGTGGCCCTCGCAAAAAAAAAGTTTCTGGACCCCTGACTTAAATGGTTTGTGGTAGAAGAGAAAGAAAGAAAATAGAAAGAAAGAAAAGAAAGAAAGAAAGAAAAAGAAAGAAAGAAAGAAAGAAAGAAAGAAGAGAAAGAAAGAAAGAAAAGAAAGAAAGAAAAGAAAGAAAAAGATAGAAGAAAGAAAAGAAGAAGAAGAAAGAAAAGAAAGAAAGAAAGAAAAAAGAAAGAAAAGAAAGAAGAAAGAAAGAAAGAAAGAAGAAAGAAAGAAAGAAAGAAGAAAGAAAGAAAGAAAGAGAAAGAAGAAAGAAAGAAAGAAAGCATATTTCACCCTACACAGGTGTAGTGGAGTAGTGTTGGCATCTGTGGGCATACAGGGGGCGCTCGTGTTTAATCCCTGCCGGTCTCCAGCTGTTGGCTTCGGGGAGCGCTGGCTGTGATTCACAGCATGTAGATCTTCAGTCTCTCCACGGTCAGGGATGCTGACGGGTCATGTCAAGAGAAGAGGCAAGTGGAACATAAGTACTCCTGAACTTTCTCTCTTGTACAATATAGCTACTAAAAATCTGAAAACGTTTTTAAAAGAAAGACCTTGCTTCTCAAGAGTGTTCGTCTCATCCTTCTATTAGAAACTGTTAACTGTATTAACTCGCTTTCGGCGGACATGTAAGTACTCAATACCCTAATACTAGCCTACTTTCATCAGGCTCTATTTACACCATATTACTTTGCAAACGAACTGCCTAAACGCGACGCGACTAAACGAGCTCATGAGGGAAAGCTGCTGTTGTGTTTTAGTTTGTCGCGTCGCAGTTTATAGGCTATGTAGCGTAAAACTCAATCGTTATGCTTCTCATGGTTTCTTTAGTGGCGGGTCATCATAAAATGTTTTCCAGAGCGAGAGGAAGCTTGACTTTTCTTACTGGGGTTTTGGTCGTGGCGTTATCATGTGCAGCGAGAGGTGAGTCAGTCTTTTATTCATTCATTGGGACATAATTAGAGGCCATTTCCCCTGACGATAAAGGCAAAAATAGCGGTTATAATGCTGATTTTATATTCTTGGCTCACAAATAACGTATTTCAGGTAACTTTTTGTGTATCATTATTGTATGTTTCACTTTAGCCTCTTGAACTTTTGCTCCCTCTCTAAACTTTCTAAACCAAGAAATACAAGTGTGTTCTAAATATTATCACAAATAAATACATCAATAAAATCACATATTTTTCAGTATTTTTACACTGGGTTTTTGAGGAAAAGGGTGTGTTTGTATTTTGCCCTGTAAAAACTGGCACTAACCTATAATTGACTTTAATTAAAATTATTGAAATGTATTGGTTTAAAACAATTTAGCAATAATCTGTAGTGATAAATAAAATATACATTTAATTTTATTTGAAGTTAAAACTGACAATAAAATTGTGTAATGTAGAAATGATAAGTTAATAAGTATCAATATTAGTTATTGTTATAACTGATTAAATCAAAGATGTTATTGTGTTATAGTGCTATTGAACCAATTTTTGTTTGCTTTAAGGTCGAGACTTTAAAAAGTGACCTTTTGCTGCCAAATTTGTTTATTGACTACTTTAAGCTCATCAGGGAACGGGCTGGCCATGTTTACTGACACAGCAGACTTACTGCAGACACATATAAAGTCATTCTTTTGAAGTCTCGCATATATATCTGCACTGCGGTGTCTCAGACCAAACAAGAGGTCCCTGTTCCTTGAACTGTAACAGAAATATAGAGGTACATAATTCAGTGTCCCCTGCCAAGTTGAAACGAAATTTCCATAAATCAAAGTCTAACTAATTACACCTACTGTGCTGGAGATTGTGTATCAGAGAGTTGAGTCAGAAAGGTGTGGACCATCTCCACATGTGCCATCACCCTGCTGGGAGCCCAAAGGACGTTTACTGCCTCTCAGAGGAAATAAATGAATGTGTTTGAAAGAAAAAAAGCAATTTCTGTGTGTTGTGCAAAATCTTAGTTCATCTTGTAGTAGCGTTGATTTAAATTCCTTGAACATGTATGCTTTGACTCATACTGGAATGCCCAGACCTGTTTATCTTTTATGGTGGCTTGGCCATTTATGGTCTCATTTATGTCACTATTATCTGAAACAACATTATTTGGTCTGGAATAATAAATCTGGATGAATTAACTGTGGTATTTACTCTGTTAAAGGTGATTACTATTATTGCACCCATAAGAATGCCAGGTTAACCCACAAGTCATAACCTGACATCTACTAAGTAAACAATCCATTGTCTTCTCTGTTTATTGGTCCATTTGTTTACTCTATCCCTCATTTTTACCACTATCTCTATGTAAAAAAGTGTGAAATAAAGGAAGCATGAGTGAGATATAATGAATTTGAGTTAACTGGCTTTGCAGTTGGTAGCTTAATGAGGTGTATGTTGGTGGATTCGCTAAAACAGTGGCATTCTTCAAGCTGTGATATGCAATAAACCATTAGGAAATGTTTCAGGAAACCCTTTGTGCTCTAATAGATTTTGTCAGACACAACTGGACTTGGTTCATTTAAGAGGGTTCATTGTTGGGTGAAGTGACTGTTATGTTGTGGAGAAACATGATACAGAGCTTAAGGCAAGACAGTTACTGGATGTGTTTCCAATGACACTTTGGCACTGTGTGTTAAGATCATTAATGTGTGAAAAACACTTGTTCCCTAGAATTCTGGAAGAGCGGAGAAATTACTTCATTGTAGAGAGAAAGGGGGGGAAAGCAGCTTGAGCAGAGCAGGTCTTTCCTGATTATATTTATGTTTCAATTCTGTGATACGTTAGAAATTAAGCAGGTGTATCTGTACTTTCAAGATCATGATATTCAGTCAAATCTGGAGATCATATTCAGAAATAAAACCTTAAAGCAGCACAAGCTAAGCCTATTCATATAGCACAAGTTTGCATAAAACACAAAAGTTAAGATGCAGTGGGATTTTGCCATTGATTATACTGTGGATGTCGCTGAATATATTGAATATTGATATATATTGAATGGTCAATTAATCATATCTTGTCATCTGAACACCAGCATTTCTGAGATTTATTTCAACTACTGTAAGTAATGTAGATTATCAAAAACGCCGAATCATTCAGTAACGAAGCATCACTGTGTGTTACCCAGAGATGCGTGACTGTTCTGCTGTGATCTTTGTTTGGAACTATTTTCATTAACCAAATCGAGCAAAAACAGTCAACATAAGTCACTTAATATTTACTACTCATTTTAACTCTTGCATAAAATCAATGTTACATTTGCAATCAACATGTCAAAGTGTCTACTGGGAGTGACAGTGTTACATGCCACTGCTAAAATCCACCCGCATTTGGCGGGTGTTAATGTCAGCATATTTGGATGTAGCAACTGCAGACCATGACTCAATGATATAAGGCACACAAGAGTGTATTTTGGGAGGCTGTTTGGTTGTTCCTTACTTGTTCACATACTTGTTTGTATTTTTTTACAGCATCTTGGTTGATCTATCATAAAAAGCCTGCAGAGCAGTTTAATTTAATAATTATTATAATATATTCCTTTGTATAATTTATAGATTTGTATAATGTAATCTATAGCTTTGACTAGAATTCTGTAATTCAGATTTTTCTGTCATCATCCAACTAAAATGTTTGTTAAACTGCTTATATTTACATAAGATCTGATCTGGGATAAGTGTACACTAGTGTCGGCTACTTCCTTTAATCTCAGTACCTCATTGGTTTCTGTAAGTATGGACAGCTCAGATTGGCATGACACTCCTCCAGCAATCCTTACACACAAACACAGCAGTCAGCTCAGACAAAGTGTGAACACAGCGCTTTGAGAAATGCTCTAGCATCCCTGTTCTCTCGTGTGGTCAGATATTTCCTTTCTCTCACTAATGTTCCTGCTGGTGGAAAGAAGCTGACTGCTTTCTCCCTAGAAAATGTTCGGGTTCCTGTGGCACGGCGCCTGGCTGTTATAAGCAGCGCAGCTTGACATGTGTCTGTTTTTTATGTTTTTTCTGATCTGGCACATGATTGCTGCTGCAGAGCAGAACTTAAAGTTGAAGTGAAACAAACCGTATCCATGCTAATAAATATAACTGATTTACGCACTCTACCGGTCGTAGAGTTCGATGAAAGACAGAAATGTGTATCCAACAGTTGTGGAAGTTACCAGCTGTTAAGAGTGGCACGTGTATCAAAGGCCTGGATTGTGTTCTGTAAAGAGGTTAGACACAGTAAAACGTGGTATATTTGCAGCCACAGGAACATCAGGAGAAGGGTTTCTTTTTCTCTCCTCTCAGATATTTAAATCAGTTCCAGACTCTGGGGTTGTAAGCAGGAGATGTTTGCCCTCATGCCTCATTTACCTCAATGATACCTTTTAAAGTAGAAATAGCTTTGATAAGAACAGGCTTCAGTTATGCAGCTCTCCCTTCAGCTGGTCTCTCAGCAGGTGTCAGGATCTCTGGGTTTATTAGACAGATAATGCAGCTCTGCAGGCGGGCCCTGCTTATCAAACAAATGATAATGGAGCAGCTCTGTTGGAGCCATGCTGTGTCTGTGATCTGCCTCTGCAGGAAAACAGTAATGCAGGCGTCAGTCCCTGGCTGCTGTGGCCAAGTTACAGAGAAGCCCAATTCAATGGACAAGCATAGGCTGCTCCATATACTTTACTTTGATTGATTAGTTAGCCTGTGCTTTAGTTTAATACAAAATACTAATGGCTGTAAGTCACAAAGTTCTACACATCATGTACTGCTTATGTGTTTTTTTATTAAATATTTAGTCAATTAACTATAAACTACAAATATAAATAAAGGCCCGTTCACACCAAGGACTATAGGTATAATTAAATAGTTACAAAAATCATTCTAATTCTGTGAGAATAGGGATGTTCACTCTACCTTCATGTTGTTCCAAATATGCATCACTTTCAAAAGGAGAAAGTTTTGCAGAATATGAATGATGAGCTCTGAAGAAATGACAACACGCACCATAAAACTAGTCAATGTAACTTGAGTGCTTCTATAGAACTCATTTAAATTTAAAGAGACCAAATTAAAACCTTGTAAACCAAACATCATTCTAATATCATACTTATGGGTCTTGTAACCAGTCTTGGTCTGACAAACATAAATAAGGCCAGCTGTTATTGTTGTAGATGTTGTTTCTCTTGGGTCAGCTTAATTTTTTTTTTAAATGGCTATAAAAAGACGTAGAATATAGACAACTGCTTTTATTATTATTATTTATTTATTTATTTATTGTATTTTCTAAAGTGCTTGATAGTCTCTGGTTACCATTCACTTTTGATGTGTTAAAAAGAGCAGTGTTTTTTATTTACAGAACTTTAATGTTTGGCTAAAATCACTTTAATTCAATCCTGCAATCTATGCAAATTCAGTGGGGATTAGTGATTAAATATTTAAAATAGAAAGCTATGAAAATATATTTTGCTATAATTTATTGCTAATTGTCTTTGATTTAACCATCAGGGGCCTTTTGGGGCCCTGGAGATGTTTTGACATGCCCTGACATTTGTGGTTATTTCAGTTACATATAACATTTTAATGGCTAACGTCTGATGCATCTCTGTAAAGTAGCACATCTTTGGTGTAGTTCTTTTATAAGGCCTTCTTATAGATTCTCTATAGAATATTTATTCAAATAACTTTACTTGCATATTACTATAAGCACATTTATGCAGTTTCAATGAGCTACACTTAGAATTGAGTTGTACATGTTCCTGTGTTAGGGAAATTATGTACTTGGCACAGAGATGAAAATGCCTGAGGATACAAACAGCTGTAAGCAGAGCTGCTCTTATCTGCCTGTCTGTCTGTGTGCGCTGGAGACAGAGTTATTGTCTGTCTGCCTGTCTGTCTGAAAGAGCTGCAAACTGTATCAGTTAAATGTGGCACACTTGTGAAGAAAACTGTCAAATATATATATCTGGAAATGTTATTATTTAGTTATTTTGAGAGGAACATTGTGTTACATGTGTTTTCAATTTGGCCCAGTTTTAGAGATAATTCATCTCTAGAGATAATAAGTTGATTGAGGTGATTTCACTATTAACAAATTTTTCTGCTAAGGTTTGTCTTGCCACAGGAAATGAGCATTGTTTAGTGTACCTATGGGGCAGTTGAGTTTCCAAAAAAGGATTATTTGGCAAATACCTCTGTCTGCGTGTGTGTACGTGCGCACACATGCACATGTGCGTGTGTTCCTTGGCATTGTAAATGCTGAGCAAGTTAACCAGCACATTTCAATCGGGAAATAGTGCAGTTGTTAAATTTGAACATGATGTTCATAACATCAGATCCTGCAGTGAGTCTAAACACACACGCACACACTAGAACATTAATGTCAGGACAGCATGAACCCAGTCTGGCAAAAAACTGATGCTGTATTTTACCCCGTATTTTTTAATCGCAGATGAAAACCAGAACCATTAGCCCATTATTCTCCTCTGAAGTCTGAGGGCTTTTCTTTGTAGTTCGTGATCTATGTTAAACGTGTGCTCACATCACAAAAGCCGTCGGTTTTGTGGGCGAAAAGTCAGTTTATGTAAACAAAGCAGCTAATGAGCTGCATTTGTCGATGCTGTATTGCGTCGACGCGGCTCTTTGAGTGTCGGTATTTATGGAGGAGGTATTAAAACACAAAGGAAGCGCGCCAAGCCTTTGAACTTTTTTTTATAATCCGTGCTTGGTTAAAAAGTTTCAGCGCTTGAATAGTTCTGGGAGTTCAGCTGTGTTTCATTGCCTTCTTGTCTATGTACCTGTGACATACCGAGCTGGAGTGTTTGCACAGGTGGGAGAGGGCTACTCGTTTTGAATGAGAGATTGAGAGCTGCCATCCCACCTTTGTTCTCCCCATTCCCGTGGACTGAGCTTGTCGGAGCAGTGTCCTCGTGCAAGACCAGGCCGATGCGTTCGTCATGTGCAATTTGCTGTGTATGGGCGGTTCACTGTTTCGATACAGGAGGCTTCTTGGCAATTTCTTTATCCCCTGTTTAAAAGAAGGATTAGCTTGTGTTTTACAGGATTACAGGTGTCCAACACAACAAGGATCAAGCTCAGCTGCGAGATACACTTCGCAAAGCGAATCCAAGATCCCATGTTGTGAGATCTAGTATTCCTGGAATTTCAAACTTGGACAGAAGGGCCGCTTTTCTTAGCAATTTTTAATGTTCTCTCACACTTATTGCTAACTCGGGTGCACTTTTCCTAGGTTCATTGCAATAGGTCAAAGGTCAGGGTGGGAAAAACACAGAGAGCAGGAATATAAACAAAGAGAAGTTGCCTCGAGTTTGTTTCAGCATCTGGGAAATAAAAGAGAAGATAAAAGGAAATGAGTGATCTTTTCGTGTTCTTAGTGTAACATAGGGTCAGATGTGATTAATATCGTGAGCTCGGCAAATGCGTTGTGTGCAGTCTTGTCTTTTCGCAAACAGCTGTGTCTGCTCTGGCACGCGATTCTGTCAGTGTCATTGCAACAGCAGTAGCTCACGCTGCAAGGCATAACTTAATATGTAAACACTCATGAGAAAGAAAGAAAGCAGAGAAAGCAATAGAGAGAAAAAAGAAGCAGCAAAAAGAGAGCCAAATCAGGATTAGAAGCCTTGCGTGTGATGGCTGTCGGCCGGGATTTTTTACACAAAGGTCGAGCTTAATAAGCAGGTGCTCATTACGGTGCTGGAGACCAGGTTGCTCAACATTACCCCTGAAATACTGCAGAGCTGTGGGTCCATTTACGAGGGCGGGTTTGGCGTGCTGCAGTGCCCTTCTCTGTGGTCCAAATTGCTGGTGGTCCATATGAGGAAGAAACAAATAGGGAATGCTGTCCTACACAGAAGAAATTGGAGATGATGTCCTGCATTGGGTTTCTGATGTTGTTGGATCGCAACCTTACTTTGGGGGGTCTGAAGTACTGAATAATAAAGCAGATATACATACATTTCAGCCAGTGTGAGCAAGATAAATCTCTGATCAGCGTTGTATCCATAATGAATCATGCTGTATAATTACAGCCCACAATGAAACACCAGTCATGCTTGAATAGGGCCTTTTCTACTGAATATACGGTAGCAATCTATGGTTTGAAACCATTGGCAATAATCTAACATCTCCTCCTTGTAGATCATTGATGACAGGCAGGAACACTTTAGGTGCATTTACAGTCATAGATGCTACTTCTGTTCTCCAGCTCTTAAAATATCTCTGTCAGGGTAAGGGTTTGGCTTGGGTTTGTCTTGAACCAGATTCCCCAGCTGGCAGTTTAAATGTCAGGGGTGCATCTGAGATCCTTAGCACCAGCCCTTTTCTAGCAAATGGACTTAACAGGGTTATAATCGTAAGCTTAACTAAAGCTATCGTAAAGTTAACTAAACTAAACCAGTCCTATTATTATATTATATAAGCAATACATTAAATGTACAGTAAAATAAATGAATTAACTGCATGAAATATTAAGCAGCACAACTGTCTTCAACATTATTAAAGCAAAAAAATGCAAATTAGCATATTAGAGTGATTTCTTAAAGATCGTGTGACACTAATGACTGGATTACTGATGCTGAACATTCAGCTTTGCGTCACAACTATAAATTACACTTTAAACTAAAGTAAAATACAAAACCGTTATTGTAAATTTGAATAGTATTTCCCAGTTGTACTGTATTTTTGATTAAATAGATGTAGTATTGGTGAGCATAAGAGCCTTTTGAAAAGATTTAAGGAATCTTACCAACCGTTCAAGGTTTTGAACGGTGATGCACATTTCAAGTTTGAACATAGCAATAAAATAAGAACAGAATTTGCAAATGCAAAACTTACAACCTCTTGGTAATTAATGTGATCAAATGTACAGCAGGTCATCAGAATTAAGACAAATGAGACCTGGCGGCCTGGGCTTTACTGTGTTTGATTTAATTAATGGATCAGTGGATGACGGGCAGCTGCTCTGTGTCCTCTTCAGGGCACAAAGAGCAGCCCATAACCCACAAGGAAGTCTGTGTGGAATCGCACACATGATGTCAGACTTCTGCAGTGCCTTATTGAGTTAGCTTGGCTCCAGAGGCAGCAGTTGGTCGAGGTACAAAGTCTGACTCAAGATCTGATTACACTCGGTAGAGAGACAGCTGTGAGCAGTGGTGATGACAGAACCACAGCTCTGCATTCACATTACCAGAACTAAAAGGGAGAGGCGTAAGTGAACCTGTTTACCTAGCAATCCTGTGTAGGAGGCTCTGTGCAAACACCATCAGACCTCAATCTCTGGCCATTATCTCTCTTCCTGATAAAAGAGTCACATTCCTTTGCCAAGACCAGTTCTGCAGTGTTTGGTCTATCTGTCTCTACTCTCTATCACTGATCACATGCTGAGTCCTATAGCAGCTCTCCTCCCCTTTTGCAGGAGATTCACCGTAAGAGAAGATAAAGCTGCTGTGTAGATCACATGAGAGTGGTTGATCTGATCAAACTCTAGATGACCTGGCAGAAGCTTGACTGCCAGTGCTGTTTGTATTGTTCATGTTCATGTTTTGTCAGAACATCCACATGCATTTTTTCAAAGATATACACAATGTACTAAAAAATAGTACTAGGTCTTTTTAGATTATTTGATAAAACTTTACAATACATTTTTTAAAATGATTTTTTTTTATTGACCACAAAGTCACTCTATTGTTGTTGCAAACCTTTATTACGTAATGTCTTGTGTTTAACACACACACACACACAAATATATTTTTGATATTTTGTCTACACAGTGAAGGTCAATGGGGTCCATAGCTTTGGCCACCAACATTGCTTAAAATATTTTCCATTGTCTTCTACAGAAGAAAGGAAGTCATACAGGTTTGGACTGACGTGAGAGTGAGCAAATTATAACAGAATATGATAGTTTTTTTTCCATTTGATTAATATTCTCATGAAAAACAGTATAATTTTAAAGTAAAAAAAATGTGTTTAAAAAAACATGTATTATTCGTTCATAAAATATTAACTAATTTATACTTGAACTTGACATTTCAGAAATATATTAGCACTATATATGTACAATACTGTTTCATTTATTTTAAATAAATTAATAATTTTATTCAGAAAGGGCACAATAAACTGATCAAAAGTGATGGTAAAGACCTTTAATGTTTCAAAAGGTTTCCATATTAAATACATTCTGTTCATCAAAGAATCCTAAAACAAAAACAAAAATCATAGTTTTCACAAAAATATCATGCAACATGACTGTTCTCAACCTTGGTAACAATAAGAAATGTTTTTGAACACCAAATCAGTATATCAGAGTGATTGTGAAACTGAAAACAAAAAACTAAACTTTCCTCTTTGCAATCACAGGAATAAATATCCTTTAAAATGTATTAAAACAGTGTTTTTTTTATGTTGTAATAGTAGTCTATCAGAATGTATTCACTAGGAATCAACCCCATGACCTTAATGTTAGTAGCACCAAGTTAAACCACAGGAACTAAAATGCTATACATGTTTTATTCAGTTCCTGCTAAATATTTTTAACATACGGTCATAGGCTATTTGTAACAGCGGTGGGTGATTTACAGCTGAAATAATCCCTGGGAACGCTGACAGAAATGTGCAGCGTGGTTTCTTGCTCTCATAATGGACCGGACTGTTTGGATGTTGTGTACACGTGTCCTTTGACAGCAGCAGTTATTTAACTGGACGCCATGCCTGGACTGCTCATCCAAGTCTTCAGTGTTACTCCTGCACGTTCTTCTCTTACACACTGCCTTCTCTTTCTGTCTTTCTCTCTCTGTCTCAGCCTTTGATGGTCATGTCACTTCCTCTATTCTAATCATTTATCCATGCAGCATGCTGTCAAGCTCGTTTGAAGCTCTCCCTGTGACACCAGTGATGTTCATCTAAAGCTGTGGAAGCTGCCCAGGCTTCAAAGTACTTCCACTGCGGCCTGTTCATAAATCCTTTGAGAAATAAAAAAAAAACATATCAAGATGTCTGAGACAAAACGGGCCAGTGAAGGAGTGCATGCTTGGTAGCTAGTAATCCATTTAGTTTGGTCTTCTTTTGGACATGGAGACAGTGGAGATTTAACTGGTCGTGTGTCTAGTCCAGTCTATAGATCTAGACAGAAATGAGTGATTTATGTCCATGTAGTCCTTTATTGTGCAGGCAGGGTGGCAATAAATGTGTATGGCTTTTTATAAAGCATCAGTCCATTGATCTTGTCTTCAGTGTTGTCTTGAATGCGGTAAGGGTGTTTCCTGGGAGGTCTGTTAAAAACGTATTGCATGCGACGCCTGCACATGGACGCAAGATGATGTCTCTCTTTCTCTTTGTTCCTGTCTTTGTCTTGCTGTAATTTTCTTTGCCCTATAGACTCTAAATTAATTAATCAATTGTTATTTTAGACTGCACAGATATTGGGTGAAAGTGTCTGGTTTTAATTAGATAAGACTGAAAAGTATTGCTAAAAATAGGTCCATGAATATATTTACATTTACATTTTGATGCCAAAATGAAGTACACTACTATTCAAAAGTTTGGGGTTGATGAGATTTTTTAAATGTTTTTGAAAGTCTCTTATTTCACCTATTCTACATTTAATTAAAATACCGTGAACATAGTAATACTGTGAAATATTAATACAATTTACAGTAGCTGTTTCTACTTCTACTTTAATGTATTTAAATTTTAATTGTTTTGCCTGTCATGGTATAGCTGAATTTTTTTGCAGTCTTCGGTGTCACATGATCACTCAGAAGTCATTCTAATATGCTTGACATTTGCTGCTTAAAAACATTTCTTGTTATTATCATTGTTGAAAACGGTTGTTGTTGTTTTTTTTGTTTTTTTTTAAACCAAAATAAACTTTTCAGCATTTGTGAAGGTTCAAAAGAACAGCATTTATTTGAAATATAAATATTTTCTAAGTTTGTACATGTCTTGTAACATTATAAATGAACAATTTAGTTCATCCTTTCTGCATAAAAGTATTAATTTATGTACATAAAAATCATTTGAATAGTAGTTTATATTGGAAAGCAATGGATATACAGTATGACATTGGTAGGTATTGGTGGGCAAAATGGTTGACTAGTTGATCCTACAAAATCAATTACTGACATCAGCTATGAATCTAGATAAAAAAAATTTTTTAGCTTTAATATTATTTTTAACATTAATTTAGAGATGCAACTTATCCGAAAGTGCAATGCAAATCAACCAACCCTTACCTTAACCTCAAATACTTAATATTCTGCCTAAAAGGACAGACAAATAATCTCTCAGCACACAGTGTGGTTATTTTCACCTTGTGTAGGAGATTTATTTTGCCACACTGTCTGCCATCAGCTCCAGACATGTTTTTTTCTGTATGGGGTGTGTGTGTGGCCTCAGTCATCTTTTGTCTTTTCCCCTGTTATGGGCAATATTTGTCTGTCAGCACGTATGACGCCTCTCTCCGCCTCACATCAAAGCTTTTCGGACGGCTTAGACACGGCTCTGTGACAAATAGTTAGCAAGCATGATGGAAGGAAGCAATTTTAAATGACAGTCCCAGGCTTTCTCTGAGTCACATCTTTCTTCTAATGCATTCTTTATCATGTGCGTGATGATGTATGCTGGGTGTGAAGCGTGGCCTGTGGACGGAAAGGGAATGAGCTATTTCAGCTTCTGCTCTATGGTATCCACCAGGTTGTTTTAATATCCTTAAGCAAACATTCAAATGTTACCCTCGTCTTTTCTATTCATTCAGCCACCAGGTTCATCAGATCTATCTCACATGGTCCATGCAATCCATCTCCTCTCTGCTGGTGAAAAGATCCATTGTTTGTTCAAGGAGCCCACTGATCACATTACATCTTTATTATAAACACACAACCGTTTTCCTTTGCAAAGCCTCACAAATGTTTATTAAGCCACCAATAGCTTTATACGCTTACATTTGTAAATCAAGTGCATGATTCATCTAACATAGACTTCTCTCCAGCTGTGATGTTCATTTCCACCTTTTTTCTGCTCTATTTCCAGAAAGGAATTTTTCTGCCATTCTCGGCCCTTCTCAGTCTAGCATTCTGGAATTTACTGTAATTTAATTCCAGCACCAAAACAACCTTTTCTTTTCCCTCCCGCGTGTTCTCGTGGCACTTTCCTGGATGGCAACCAGCAGCTTCAGGTGAAAACACTTCACTCCAGCAGAGAGACTTGAAGGGAAGTAGGAAAAAAGAACAAAAAAGTACATTTAGGGCCAGTTTTATTTTTCAATTTATAATCTCGGTGGTTCTCACAGCAGCTGCTAGAGCAGAAACAGGATGTGACAGTACCAGGCATGAATGAGAGGTGCCTTCCAACTTACACACACACCAGTGCAAAGGAAATGGAAAGCAAGTGCTCATGGGAGTCTTTGCGAGCTGCAAGGAGGGGATGAAAAGGACCTTGTGCATGCAAGGACAGAAATTCCCCATAAGATTCTTGTGCCTAGCTTTCCCCTCATAATATTTCTTTGTGGGGCTAGATGTATTAGGAGCTGGAGAAAAAAATGTCAGAAATTTTGTCCCCACGACATTTTTGGCAGTGTTGTCTTTGTCCTCATTGTGCCATAACACTGGCAAAGGAACATTTCAGGCTAGGGCGCATGAATCTTCACATACTGTACCTTTCCCTTAGCATGAGTATGCCAGGACAACTTTACCTGCTGGTCCAGGAACATTACAAAGTATATATTGCAGATACTATGTATAAAGAAAACAAGTAATATGTTCACAAATATAATATAATAATAATAATTATCATTATCATTTGTTTATTTTTATTTGTGTATATTAAAATTGTTATTATCAATATGTTTCTTATTATTATTATTGTTATTATTAGTATTGCATTATGTCAAAATGCACCACAAAGATATAAGTATTTTAAGAACAATTATTTCAAAACATTAATAACTGTCAGTAATAATAAAATGAAATTATTTTATTTATTTATATAAGTTGTTTATTAAATGTGTTATTATTTCATAATTAATTGTTATTTGTATTAAAGCAAAATACACTAAATATAAAAGAAGTACGTGTCTATATATGTATATATATATATATTGTCAGTGTTGAGTCCTAAACTATGTACACTATATTAACAATTAAATTATTTTCATGAAGAATTAAATGATAAAGATTTGTATCAGTATTTAGAAAACAGTATTTCTCATTTTAAAGGAGTCATAAACTTCCTTTGTTTTTTTTATTTTGTACTGTTCTCTGAGGTCTGCTTATAATGTTTTCAAGATTCTTACATCAAAAAAACATCCTAATTTTGAAGTACTAGGCTATTTTCTGTTCTGTTTTTGACCCCCCTCATCAGAACGGTGTAAACGCCCATAACATTTATTGGCTAATAGTGTTTTTTGACAGCCTACATTCCTCATAGATGGACAATGATTTAGGTCCAAAATGCATAAATAGCAATACCTTCAATATAAGCTGTAACAACAAAGTTTTGGATTCTGAAACTTACAGGATATTTTTAGACAAATTTACAATGACCTCTTATATGTCAAAAGATCAAGGGAGTTTTATTATTTCAGTTCTTGACCCCTTCAATGTGCGCTTTTGTATTACGCTCACATGTTAGGTATGTGGTTATTGTTTGTTATGTAAATACAGATGCTATACTGTTTTCAGTCTTTCAGACTTAAGACAATGTTTTTTGCTCCAGGTCCTCCATGGGTGAGTCGTCAGGTAGAGGACAGACAGACAGCAAAACTGGGCCACACGGTTCGACTTCCATGCCCTGTGGAGGGTGACCCCCCTCCGCTGGTCCTGTGGGTGAAGGATGGGCGGAACGTGAATCCAGGCTGGAGCCGCTACAAGGTTCTGAAGCAGAGTCTGAAGATCAAAGAAGTGGAACTGGAGGATACCGGCGTGTACATCTGCCGCGTCACCAATGGATTTGGCAGCCTCGCCCTCAACTTCACACTCATTGTAATTGGTAAAGACTGCCTCCCACGCCATACACCACAACCCTTTATATCTCAGTTCTTTATACTTTTGCTCACCCAGAGCATTTGTAGGCCACATCAGTCATCCAGGCTTAATCAAAACCTGCACCGTTGCACATGCACAGCAGTTTGAGATAGTGTTTTAGGGGGTTAGAGACCCAGCTAGACATATGGCATCTCAAAACAGCAGAGCTGAAGTATGAGCTTTCAACTGCAACCCGAAATGAGCAGGGCAACTTTTATATGCCCTCTCAAAAGGCTAATTGTGGCACAGGAAAGCAGTTGGGTTTATGTAAACCTGCTCCCAAATCATATTTGACAAAACTGACATGACTGGCAAGGTACTTTAAAGTAAGCATGGTTTCACGAATGTAACATTAACTCCAAAAGCACAAGAGAGCATTGTGCTGATGGTAATTTATGACTTGTTAGCATTTGTTGGAGCATATGGCACTGATGCCGTCTTGCATTATCAAATCTAGAGAACAAAGAATGGCTTCATGTCGTCCGTCACACAATACCTGCAGTTGTTTATGTAGGCTGTAATTTAATACCAAGTTTGTACTTTTACCCGGGTAGTGTAGACTATTGTGTCCTAGTAGAACCTGACAGGCAAGGAAATTAATACACACCTACCTGGATGGATGGAAGGAGAAAGAAAATGAGGTGTAGAGGCACATAGCTATTGTGAGGCAATGGGGGGGTTTGTGTTGGACTCTTGCAGCTTGGAGTGTGTGGTTCTCCTGATGACTGCTGAGGGACTGTGGGGCAGTCATTTCCAGCCAAAACGTCCTGTACATGGAGAGGAGACAGAGACAACCTGCCGCCTTCTCTGCCATAAATCTGAACTGGTCCAGTGAAGTTGAGAGGCCTTGAGGACCCAGAAGCCCTTGGTTCTTCCTGTGTAGCTTACCACATTTGGGGAGGCAGTCGAGGTAACTAATGTGCGGATGCAAATTATGATTATTCTGCTGAGCGAGGCAGCTGCTTTATTGGCTGAACCAGTGTTTTCTGGGCTCCCTCCCCTTGATGTCTTTGCTCTGGGCCTCCTGTATGGGGAGTGATGGTGGCCTGCTGTTTTCCTATTTCATCCCCGAGAGCTTTGTGGAGCTCAGAGTTATGGTGCATTGGACTGGTTCACTCTCTTTGGAATATAGTTGCAGAGTTTACTGAAGTCATTAACTGCAATGACCAACAGCCCCCAAACAAAAGGCCCATTAGACCCTTCTGTTGCAGTGTTTGAGTGTTTAAAGCTGTGATTTTTTCTGAAGGGAATGACACTATTAGTTAACCGGAAAATGGTTTACATGCAGCATTGTTTTTCAATAAAGATTAATGGACCCTGCAGCTGAAGAGTAGAAGGGTAGAAAACTCACCCTTTTGTAGTTCCAAACCTGTTTGACTTTCTTTTACTTTACAACATTAGACTATATTCTTTACAACATTAGACTATATTCTTTACAAACATTAGACTGTATACTTTACAACATTAGACTATATACTTCATGGACACTGTCCATACCGTATGGACAAAGCTGAGACATTTGAGACAAAGTGTCGTCTTTTACATTCCACAGCAGAAAGAAAGTCATAAAGTATTGGAATAATGCGAAGGTGAGTTAAAATAATTCATTTTAACTAAAATTTGAATCTCTTTAACTAGGTGTCTTTAAAAAAAATACTTTATTTTACCTTCTCTAATTTGACATTTTTGTCATTGAGTAGTGAAACATTTTAGAAGAACATCGTATAAGTCATTTCATATATCATCATTGCCGGCATTCTTTTTCTATCTGTATGATGATTATTAATTTTATTCCTTTTTTTGCTATTAATTGAGCTCTTGTGTGCGGTTTTCAATGACATGGGTTAAATTAATGAGCAACATTTTTTTAGAAAATCTGACCAATAATATGCATTTAAATGTGTGTGTGAATGAAACACTGATTAGTGAAAGTAATAATAAAATAGTTTAAGAAGGGGTTTTGGCAAATTTACAGCAAAAGCAAAGCAAATTACAAAATTACCCCTAACAGGTGTTTTTTCTTTAACCAGCTACTTAATGTAAATTAATGTACACCTAAAGCACAACAGGGAAACTCCAGCCAGGACTGACTGTATCAGGAGAGAGGAATTTGGTGACATTCAATAGCACATGTTTTCATCAGTGCAGCTCTAATATGCAGCAGGATTTTCACTCACGGCAAGCATGAACAAAACCGTGCCCTCATATTTTAATGTGCGTGCAATCTATACCTCACTTATTTCCTCATGAAGTGTAATTTTAGCTTTTAGTTGATATTCTGCCCCTATCAAACCAGGCAGCTGATGGCTTGGTGTAATCAGTTGGCAATAAACCTAAGCTGAGGTTACAGCTATAATTTAAGCCTTCGGTTTTTCCTGACCACAGTCACCGAAAAGTCTTTGTGCTTTTCACATGCGTAAATAGAAACACAATTTTTTTTCTAAATCATGTCTGCAATTGTACATGAGAACAACAACTTGAGTTTTAAATATAGACAGATTAGCGCAGCTTTACAGCTTTAAGGCATTTTAATAGGATCGTTAACTTGCTATCCAATGTTGCTCACATATTCAGTGCTTTTTTGTAATCTGGCACAGGGACCTCTGGGAATTTGGGTTTGAAAGAATGGCATATTGGTCTTTAAAGGTCACAGTGAAGGTGTTGTTTACTAAAAGGTGTTAGAAGAAATTCTTCACCACCATCTCAGGCTGACCATTCTCACATTTACTGATGTGTTAGGGAGTCAAATCAGTCTCTATGTCATAAACCGCTGTACTTTAAAATGTCCCACAACACCTGGGCCTCTCCATCTTTCCCCCCACAGTGGTCCCAGACGCTGCACCCCTGCTGTTTCTAAAGAGCTCCACACACTGCCAGCATTGTTTTCACACAGGACTGCTTTGCAGGAGTCCAGGGCGAGGGATCTTATGCTTTTCTCCGCAACATAATTGTCTATATTGTTTACATTTATGTTGGACGTGTGAATCTGTGAGTGGAGTCGAAGATCTCAAGTTTATCTCCAAAAGTAACAGTCTCTGCTCACAATTGCACCGTTGTAGAGTCGTGATTTCCGGACATTGGCTCCCTCTTGTCTGTATTTCTCACCTATCGTATAGGAGGCTGTACTGTGTACGGACACAGCAGAGGGAGACCGTGGCTTCTACTCAGACGGTGGTTTGGGCTGCCTGTTTTATGAGGGGACTGGTGGAGAGCTTCCAGCAGTGGCCTTTTGTTCTTTGTTTGCAGGCTACGGGTTACATGTGTTGCAGTTTAGCCAGCGTTCTCCTCACCTAAATGGATAATTGTATCAAAATTACACTCATAAGCCAACCCACGGCTGCAGATGGACGCAGTAGGTGGGATAAGGGAGGGGTGGCACGTTTGGGACAGCATGGATATGCCTTCCAGTCTTTGGGTCATGCCACCCTGGCCAGGATTGGCTTGAGTGGGAATCACAGCACTGACGTTCATTCATTCGAGATGATTTGTTCATAACCTTTGCTGCTGCTGAACTCTTACACAAGCTCTTTTCCATTCCAGTAGACGTGCGTTTACTCATTTGCCACGGCTGGTCTGAATGCAGAACAGCCTCACTGCTGCAGTATTTATGTTTAGTCTGATTTACACCTATTTTCCACGATAGCTCCTCTTTTGGGAAATGCTTATCTCCTATTTAAACAGTCAAAGTGTGAAGAAACACGAACTGGGTACATTTTTTGCAGTTGATTGCAGTTGTTAAGTTGCTAGAATTATTTTGATGGATTAATTAATTATATACAAATAATTTAATAATCCATTAATTTAATTAATTAAAATATATATATACATATATTGCAGAAGGTTCAAATGCTCACTGATGCTCCAGAAGGAAAAAACATGCATTAAGAGCCGGGGGGTGAAAGCTTTTTGAATTTGTAGATCAGGGTAAATTTGACTTATTTTGTCTTCTGGGAAACATGTAATTATATTTTGTAGCTTCTAACGGGTAGTACTAAATTTAAAAATATGATATTTAGGCAAAATAGGAAAAAGTACAAAAAAGTAGTTGTAACATTTAAAAAAAGGATATTTTTCTTAAAAAAACGCATCGTATAAGGTTAAAGTATAAAGAGAGATTTTTAGCTAAAGTCTTTTTTACACAGATGTATATGAGAGACACAAATGGCACACGTTTTCTAGAATGACTATTAGTATTTTAATAAAAGACAAGAAGAATACAGCAGAATTTATTTATATGATGTCAAATGTATCATAAGAACCAACCAAAATGCTTTTAAAGTCCTAATTTGATCATGCGTCTAACACCTCTCTAACACTGATGTAATTCTGATTACTCGTAATGTGACACGGAGCTTCACGACTTGGGCTCTCAAGAGCGTGTTTGTTTTATTTCTTTCATTGTAGGAAAATAAGCTCAGGCAAGTTCAAAGAACAAACACATATGGACACAAATGAATTCATGCTTGTGAGTAGCTGAAGAAAAGACATGGTTGAAAAAAGGGAAAGATGAAAGGATGCTTGATGGAATTGAAACCAGTCTGGACTCACATGAAATTAAGCTGAACAGAGAGACAGAGTTTGAAATGGCACATAAGAGTGAATTCAGGCGGAGAAGTAAGAAGCATAACTGAGAAACAACAGTCTGTAACTTTAGCAGCACAAGGACATAAAATAACAGATGATAAGGGAATGAAGATGTAAATGTAAGCAGAGAAAACAGTTTCTGCTGATTTAATGTTAATATAATTGTAGTTTGATATAATAATATTGGTTGTATTTTATCATTCCTTTATTTAGATACTTTGTTGTTTAGATTACAGTTCAAACCTATAATGGAGTCCAAAATATAAAATCTGGGGTTAATAATGTTTACAAATGCACTAAATATTTTGACTCCAGTATTTTATGATGCATCTCATGCCCACCCTGCCTTTCATTCTATGTGAAATTTAAACCAGAACCTAATCACATCATGGCTTTGGTTTCATGGCGTACAACTGAGCCTTCTTTGAGCTGCAAAGGGAGCAAAGGTTTTAATTAAACTGAAAGGATGCAAATTACCCACCTTCATCAGAGCCACATTAAAGGGCCTTTCATCCACCTCATTAGAGGGGCCAGAGGCTGGGCCGGGCCCTCTGCAGGATGCTCCAGGCCCACTCCACTCACAAAAGAGAAGAAAAGAACATGGACACATTAGGTTTGGCCAATTTTTCCTCTCGGGTCTCCATACGACTGTGGCTGCAAACCATTTATGGCCGTATAAAAGATACAAGGAGACTTCTAATTACCCTTTCTCCTCTGCTTCTCTCTGTCTTTCCCTGCTGTGAATCAACCAAGTCTCTAATTTGCCTTTAGTCAGCGAAAACAGATATACAAACTGAAATGGTGTATGTGTAAAGCTAACAAAAATGGAGGTACCAGATCATATGCTTACATGCATGAAAGCTTACCTACATTACCCATCAGATTTTTTATTTTTTTTTATTGGCAAGAATAAGCGCTTGCTTTTATAACAGCTCAGTCTATTCTTTTATATTTGCCTCTCATCTCTCTCCAGTATTTTTGAATACATTTGAATACATGAAAACACATAACCGTGCTTCTTTCAAGAAAGATTAGAGCTCTGTAATGTTTTCATCAAGAACAAAATGATTGGAAGAGCTCAAAAGAACTGGAAAGCATTCAGTTCATACCTTTTCCATGCTTATGGATCTCTGTGAGTACTATAATCCTACTATAGTAAACAGCATTGCCAATGTTTTTCTTTTATTTACAGGAACAGACATGGTTTTATTTAGTGATAAGCTAAAACCTTAAAAACACAGAATCACTCTCAGCCAAACGACTCAGTAAGTTTCTCCACGATCTTCAATCTTCATTACGTCTTAGATTAAAAAAAGGTAATGAGGCCTTTCTTTCCTTTCGCTGAAAATCAGTAGAAAAATTTCAACCTGCTTTCTATTCCATGTTTGTTTTGCTTTGATTTTTTTCCAAGCATGTGGAGCGCTCCATGACAGATCTACAGGAATGTATATTTGCTCTCACAGGTATGAATGGAGAATGAACCTTTTTGAAGGCACAGCTTTCAATCTCATCCCGTTTGGAAAAAATCATATGTTAACCTTATTAACACTCAGTCCACATGAAGATCATTTGTAAGCTGAGCTGCAGGGCTGCATGTGGACCTCTCTGGACCAGACCCTCCTTCTTTAAGCAGCCCCCTCTTTGAATCTCTATGGGGCTACAGAGGAAAAGGAGCCCCCTGTCCTTCAAAACTTCAGAGCTCCTTTTCCGCTATTTTCTGGTCCTAATGGTGCAAAAACATCGCTGAGAGTAGGTGAACTGTGAATTGATTCCATGAGAAGCATGCATAGTAATACCCATAAAGCCATACCGCTCCAGAATGCCCTGTCAGGAAGAACCTGTCTTTTTTGGACACCTTTTTAGAGAACTCGCCCTTCACAGACCAGAGAACAGGGAGTCTGGGGTCGGGCTTTCAGTAAGACTACTTTAGCCCACATAAAGCTCTGCTGATTCCACTCTGCTGCTGCTGAATAGAGCGGCAACTGCTTACTTTTGCTCCTACACCCCAGGGCCAAAGGTAACAATGGACTGAAGGCTGGTGAAAACACTTCTGCTTGCTTTGGCCTGGTTGTCTGTGTTGAACATGCAAGCCCTGTGCTCAGCATATGAGGCTTAGCAGGGACAAAGGTGCAGTGCTTTACTCCAAAGCAGCTAGACACACAGCCTCGGGACAGCAAAAACTATAGAAAGAGACACAAGAGAGTTTGGAGGCTTTCCTAGCTGAAGAGCCATTACCAAACTTCCATTGTTCTGTTCAGTAATGTGGACATGCATTATGATTCAAAAACAGTACATTTTTTATAAAACATTTTAGATAGAATGAAACATATGACAATAAGATGAATGGAAAAATAATATGAAAAAAATGATACAGGAATTATTTTAAACTATATTAAAATATAAATCAAATCTTTCAAATTATAAAAAAAATACAATATGTTTTTACTGCATTTTTGATCGCATAAATGTAGCCTTTATGAGCGTAAGAGACATCTTTCAAAAACATGAAAAAATCATTCTGACCCCAAGTTTTTATTTTAATTTATTTGAACAAAAAACTATTTCCTTTAAGAATTTTAGGACCATGAAAATCAATTGAGGATCAACAGGTGAGGATTTTCCAACAATGTATTTTTATATATTATATGCTCTTAAAAAATATATATATATATATTTTAAAAAAAGTATAACATTTTAAAAACATCCTCCAACCAATTTTAGCAACTGAAAGTTGTTGCTTTTTTTACTATTTATTGATACCAATTTAATTAACATTTTATAATAACACCAAGCAATGTATATGGTATCCAAATATTGGTACCAATCATAGTGACCCTGCTGTAGGCTTTAAACTCTGCGTCATTTAAGGGGTAACAGCAACCTTATATAATGTTTGGTTTCACTTTTTTTCCTAAGTGAAGTACGAGCTGTACCAGTCACTGATGACGCTGGCTGAACCAAATTATGGAAAGTATTCATAAGGCATTTTATTAAGTAGTTTCATCACCTGCCCATGTGTGAACCATTTGTTGCCAGTGTTGATTCATGGCTTGTTGATTTGGGATTGCTCAGAATAAGTAATGTTGTGTACATAAAGATGTTGTGCTGGGTTCATGTACACACTTGTGTGTGCCGACGATTCGTCTGCTGTGGATTCAGGGAAGTGAGAGGGTTCTCTGTGCATTCCTGTGAGCCAAGCCAGAGAAATTCATCCCAAACAAAGCAGGGCTCTCAGCTCTGTCTGCACAGTTTAGGTTAAAGTCAGTTAATTGGTTTCCTGTCCAGGGTTAAGTCAACAGGGTGTTGTGTCTTTAACAGTGTGGAAACCGGAGAGAAGAAACAATATAGCAGCGTTTGTTCAACCCCAGCGCACAAACCCCTCTAAAATAATACGTCGATTCGGCCTAGTTATCGTTCCCATGGAGTTCTGAAACGTCACCGGTTCCGAAACAAAACACAAAATCGCTTATTTTTCCACACAGAGGGGTTCTGTTGGCTCTCAAAGCACTATAAATATATCTCACCAAGTGTTGGCCTTTGCATTGACCCGCTCATTCGACATGATTTACATGACACCATTTGCAAGCATTAATAGTGGGTATGAAGATGAAAGAGCTCATATTGCTAGAGAAACATCTGACCGCTGATTTATGGACCAATATCTAAACTATCCTTTAAAGTATGCCTGAGATCATGAGGAGTTTTGTATTGACGAGTCAGACTGGGGTGCTTAAACAAGTTTCAGTGTTTTCACTTATGCTTTAAAAAATCTAACATTTTCATATTTAATTTAATCTATTAACGCTGAAACAAGCTGACATTTAAATTGCTCCCTGAGTAGCAGAGATTTGCCTGAAATCATTTGTCAGCAAGTCTTTACAGATAAAATAGTAAATGTTTTTACATGTGGGTATTAAAGGTTTTACATCAAAAAAAATAATAATAATCTGACTGTTTTAGACACTTAAGTCACATTTAAAAATGTAAATGGCAACTGGAAACAATTTTTTCCTAGACATTATTTTATGATTATTTTATTGATTATGTAAAATCAATTCACCACAGTTCACCTCTTTGTTTGATATTTAGTTATCCAAAGCAAATATATTAAATTTGTATTAAGTTTAACACAGTTAGGTAGAAATGCACAATGATTAATAAAAAAAAAAATTTCCTCCACAATTCCTATTGATTATTTGAATAGGAAGCATGATGCATATCATAACAGCAAATATTTCTCATGATTCATTACTTTGGATCGTGTCTTGCAGATGATGGAGCTGTGACTCAGAACCAGCCTCCGCCAGACGCAGCAGAACCTAACGCAGATCTTACCCTACAGGACCCTACCGGAGAGCCATGGGGTAAGAATCTGATACACACCCTCCTCATCTTTCACTGCACGTTACTCAATGCATGAGGTCATCAGCATGGGCCGTGTCTGTGCCCGTGTCCTTAAATAGCTTAAGACAGTTCATTTCATCACTGTTGTGTGACTACCTAACAGAATATGTTTTGTCATCCAGCCGTAACCTCATGCTGTAAATGTTTTATTTCCTCCGCAGTAAAGCCATGCTTTAGTCAGCCCACAAAGATGCGCAGGCGTGTGCTAGAGCAGCCCGTCGGCAGCTCGGTGCGTCTCAAGTGTCTGGCCAGTGGCAATCCAACACCGGTCATTACATGGAGGAAAGACCTGAGCCAGCTGCCCAACCCTCACCAGAGTAAACGCCCACAGTGGACACTGACTCTGAAGAACCTGCAGCCTCAGGACAGTGCCAAATATACCTGTCACGTCTCCAATGCAGCTGGCCATATCAATGCCACCTACAAAGTGGATGTAATTGGTGAGTTTGGGAACCCAAAGTGGATGTTTAACTATATAACTATAACTATAGGATAAGTGGAATACAACTCAATAAGTATTCAGTATGCCATAGTTCCAACCACTGTTTATGTTTACCATTACACCATAATCAGTTGCAAATGTGATGTGCATGACATCTCATGTTAGTTTAGACAAAAAATATTCTGACTGCTTGTAAGTTTCGGTCTGTTTTCTCCACAGAGCGTACCAACTCCAAACCCATTCTGACAGGTACCCATCCTGTCAACACGACTGTGGAGTTTGGTGGAACAGCTTCTTTCCAATGTAAAGTCCACAGTGATGTAAGCCTGTGATACAGTGGCTGAAGAGAGTCGACCCGGGCACAGAGGGCCGTTATAACTCCACGCTGGAGGTCGGAGGCCAGCACTTCGTGGTGCTGCCCACTGGGGGCGGTGTGGTCCAGACCTGACGGTTCCTACCTCAACAAGCTGGCCATCATCAAGGCACGCGACGAGGATGCTGGAATGTACATCTGTCTAGGAGCGAATACCATGGGCTACAGCTTTCGCAGCGCCTACCTCACCGTTCTCTCAGGTCAGCTCCTGGAATTCTCCCTCAGATCTAGGTGGATTTACAGCACTAATATTTACTGTAAAATTATCATAATATTCATGATAAAATGACTAAACTTATTCGCTGTAAGTTCCATTACTATATACTGTGAAGAACTGACATATCATACAAATGTACAGCACAATATCGTAAATACATTATTGTAAATATTGTGATAATTAGTTATGAAAAAATAAGTAATCTTTTAATTTACAGTAAAAAAACTATAAAAATTGGCATTCTTGGAATTCCCTGTGTGATGCTTCACATTTGATTGATTTTCTTTAAAATTAGTGTTTCTTTGTTTTTCCTTGTCATTGTGCACATTATTGTTTAATGTTTTAATGTTACATATTAAACATACATAAATGGTTTAATGATACATCTTATATTTTTTAATAAATGAATATTGCATTATTTTAGTGTCACGTTTTTGTATGACACTATGTGCCTATACTTAAGGGAAAAGAAAAGGTACAAAAGCTGTCACAATATATATTTGATTAGTTTTAGCATTAGTATTATTAGCTCAGCTTGTGGAACAGTTACTTCTGATTAACTTGTGGTTTTATCATTATAGCCTATGTTGTTGGTGTTTGTTCGTATATTTTAAAGGTAGAAAACAGAATTTAGTCCTCCAGTAGGTTGATATCACATCATATCCCTTATAGCTCAAATATGATATTTTTTTTGTGTATTTTTAAATTCATTTAATGAAACCAGAAATGTTGCTACCATATTTTTATGGTAAGATTACAGCAACCAAAGCAGTTTTTCAGTGTAGCGGTTAATAAATGCCTGTTTTTATTTTGCTTTTACAGATCCCAATGCGGATAAGGAGGTAATTCCCCGCCACATCAGCCCCGGTCTTCCCTGGCCGCTGATCATTGGGATCCCAGCTGCTGCCCTGCTCATCGTAGGAGCCATCGTGCTCTGGTTATGCCACAGCCGCAGACGCCAGAGCGCTTTGCCGCACCGGCCGACAACCTATCGAGACCACCACATTCCAGACAAGGAGCCCAGCACGGCCAGCAGCATCAACCCTGACCTGCCCAACCAGAGACTAATGGGACCCCCAGCTCTCAGCGGTCCGCCAAAGATTTATACCAAGGTCTACACAGACATGCACACTCACACCCACACACACTCCCATGCACACATGGAGGGGAAAAATACACCAGCATTTCCATTACCAGTGTTAACAGGTTGCCATCAGGTAACCCATGCTGCTGCCTCTGTTCTCATGAGCTAAGGGCCACCACTTCGAGAACCACAACCGTACTGTTTTGACGGAGCCCATTTACCTTACCTTACCTTGTCTCAGGTTCAAGGAAAATGTCTCACACTCAGTAGAGCTGCAGTGGACCTCAGTTTTCCTTTAGGTTCTTCGGAGTTCAAAATCAAATAAACACTGAATCAAAGCAACCCGAGCAAGTGCTAACAATCCAAGAACAATATTTGGACCTTTTTGCTATTCGAAAGCCAAGCATTACACAGGAAGTAGAGCGGAGATATTTTATATTTGGAGAAACTGTGATGATCTGTGTTAAGCATACTGGTGGCCCTGTTTACAGTGTGTTCTGTCAGTAAATTAGCAAAGATGTAGGGTTTTTTTCTTGTTTGTTTTTGTTTTGCAACATTATATTGTGAAGAAATTATGCAAGGAAATGTCAGGGAAAAGAGATGAATAAATGGAAAGGGGGTAAGGGCTTCTGTTGTATTACCAATTAAAAGGTACTTTGCGTGTATGTATTCAGCTCAACTTTCTGATGATTGA
>QVTF01005484.1:0-2500 GCA_003573665.1 Oxygymnocypris stewartii
GTGACCGTAAAGACTTACATTGTTTGAAAATATTTTTATTTTAAATAATGCTGTCATTTTTTTATTATTATTAATATTTATCAAACAATCCTTAATATAGTGTCACACTTTCCAAATAAATATTACGGGGGTGTGTGTACATGTGGGTATGTGTACGTGGTTGTGTGTATATGTGGGTGTGTGTATATGTGGGTGTGTGTGTGTGTACGGGTGTGTGTGTGTGTAGGGTGTGTGTGTGTGTACGGGTGTGTGTGTGTGCACGGGTGTGTGTGTGTGTACGGGTGTGTGTGTGTACGGGTGTGTGTGTGTGTACGGGTGTGTGTGTGTGCACGGGTGTGTGTGTGTGCACGGGTGTGTGTGTGTGTACGGGTGTGTGTGTGTACGGGTGTGTGTGTGTACGGGGTGTGTGCACGGGTGTGTGTGTGTGCACGGGTGTGTGTATGGGTGTGTGTGGTGTGTGTCTGTGTGTGTGTGTGGCACG
Source organism: Oxygymnocypris stewartii (assembly GCA_003573665.1). Taxonomy (NCBI): domain Eukaryota; kingdom Metazoa; phylum Chordata; class Actinopteri; order Cypriniformes; family Cyprinidae; genus Oxygymnocypris; species Oxygymnocypris stewartii. Next base: position 482 of record QVTF01005484.1, read on the forward strand.
GGTGTGTGTATGGGTGTGTGTGTGTGTGTGTCTGTGTGTGTGTGTGTGTGTGTACGGGTGTGTGTGTACGGGTGTGTGTGTACGGGTGTGTGTGTACGGGTGTGTGTGTGTGTACGGGTGTGTGTGTGTACGGGTGTGTACACGTGGTTGTGCTTTATATAATACAGATTGTTTCACAGTGATAAACAGAAATAACAGTGTTAATGTTACATAGTTTATCAGTGATGAATCTAATTCAATATCAGTTGTAAAGCAGCTCTGCAGAAGACAGTGGTGTGATTATTCAGATCAGGTCCGGTTTGTGTTCTGATCTGCTGCAGTGATGGTGTGTGTGTGTGTGTGTTTCAGATCGTGCTGGTGGGCTCAGAGGAGGGTCTGTACGCTCTGAACGTCATCAAGAACTCTCTCACACACATCCCGGGACTGGACTCTGTGTTCCAGATCCAGATCCTGAAGGAGCTCGACAAGCTGCTCATGATCACCGGTCAGTGTCCGTCTCTCTGTGTGTGTGTGTGTGTGTGTGTGCTCTTACTGACAGAATAATGAAAATAATCTCAGACAGTGGTTAGTTAACTAGTGCTGTCACAATCAATGATTCGTGGATCGATTCTGAATGCATCTTGATTCTCTCAGGAATGGATTCTGAGATTAATTTTTAACGGCAGATGCACCCAATCTAGTTTTTAACCATGCACCCAGATGCTCACGAGTCATGCAATTATTGACCCGAATATAAGACTACCCTCCCCCCCCCCTCAAATGTACATTATGGAATAGCCTTTTTGAAAATACCAAATTTTGTTAAATTAAATCTATTTCCATATTGAATATTTTTTTTCCTATTTTAATTTAAGTTTTGAAAGTATGGTAAATATACTGGTAAAATGTACCAACAATCACATTTAATAATGGAAACTTTTTTGATATACCATAAAAATAACATGTAGCCCATCTGAACTGAAATAACCGTGAGTCTATCCATCTCATAGTAGTTCAAGCTAAATGCCATAACAGTAGAAGTGAAATCTTACTGTAGTCTGCAATTCACCGTCTTACGTTTTAAAATCACTTACAGGTGAAGTTTGTTCCCATCAGGCTTACAGTCACGACTCATGCCGCTGTAAGCTTTCTGTTTCTTGTGTTTTCACTCGCGATCTTCTAACATATTACAAAAATGTGTTTTCTGAATGCACTGATGTAAGTCACTTAGGATAAAAGCGTCGGCTAAATGCATGAATATAACATGTCTTTGCACACTCGTTTTATGTGTATTGTTGCGGGTGTATTATTGACATGTCAAAGTCTAGACCAGGGGTCGGCACGCAGAGGGATAATCGCTTGGCACGTGAGCAATCGGGAGGGAAACTACACGCTGACGTAAATTGCGCTAGTCTACGGAGATGCTCGTGATCGCTGCACATGATCAAAGCCTCAGCGAGCGCCTCGTCAAAATGACTGAGATGGCCAATCAAATCAAAAGTAGGCGGGGTTTACCATTCACAGATGCCACAGTTTATACAGTGACGCAAACTATTTGTTTTCTCAAATATGGCCATTTAGAGAGAGAGATGTGAGAATTGTAAGCGTCCATCTCTCTCTACAAACAATGAAGCTGAGTTTAGTCTCTTAAAATACAGCAATTTCACACCCTCATTGCTGAGAAATATACATTTCTATATTGGCCACAGTGGTTAAACAGAAAAATAAAAAAATGGCACGTCATGCCGAAAAGGTTGCCGACCCCTGGTCTAGACCCTGAATATAAGTAGTTCCAATAAAAAAACAACATTGTCTTATATTCGGGGTCAATACTACTTTTATGACACGACCTTGGTTATTCACCTCAAACTGTGTGAACTTTATCATTTTAGGTTCAAATGTGGCGGTTTATAAAGCACACAGTGCCATCTGCTGTTAAAAAACTAAGCTCAGAATCGATTCGAGAAAGACTCACGATGCATTTGGAAAATCTCAGAACCGATGCACAAACATTTCTCGATTAGTGATGCGTCGATTTAT
>QVTF01005484.1:7500-28972 GCA_003573665.1 Oxygymnocypris stewartii
TTTTTGAATCGTTCAGGGTCTGGCGGTAGCACTTTTAGCGTAGCTTAGCATAGATCATTGAATCGGATTAGACCGTTAGCATCTCGCTCAAAAATGACCAAAGAGTTTCAATGTTTTTCCTATTTAAAGCTTGACTCTTCTGTAGTCACATCAGTGTACTAAGACTGACGAAATGAAAAGTTGTGATTTTCTAAGCTGATATGTCTAGGAACTATATTCTCGTTCCGGCGTAATAATCAAGGAGCTTTGCTGCCGTACCACAATTATATTACGCAGCGCCTGAAAGTAGTCCCCAGCTACGTAACTAGTTATGATATAGCAGGGGACTTGTATCAAGCGCTGCGTAATATCGTCGATGTAACTTCAGATGTAACTCATTTTTGAGCGAGATGCTAATGGTCTGATCCGATTCAATGATCTATGCTAAGCTAAGCTAAAAGTGCTACCGCCAGACCCGGAGATCAGCAGAATGGATTCAAAAACGGTGAAATTCAACTCTTTAACTCTTGAGATGTAAAATGAGCCTATTTCCAAAAAAAGTGAAATGTTCCTTTAATGTAAAGCAAGAGTGCTCTATTCTGATACACTGATCAATAAATTCATGTCCCGTCTGTTTTCTCCACAGCGTACCGAGAGCCGTACCTGTTTGTGACCTACTTCAACTCTCTGGACGTCATCGAGGTCCAGAGTCACTCTGCGCTCGGGTAACACCGCTGCCCCCTGTATGGTTTGGTTTTGTTCCTGATGTTAGTTAGAGACGCACTGAGTGCTGTTTGTGTGTTCAGGCCTCACTCTTACGCTCACCTGGACATTCCTAACCCGCGTTACCTGGGTCCGGCCATCTCGTCCGGCGCCGTGTATCTGGCCTCGTCCTACCAGAACAAGCTGCGTGTGATCTGCTGCAAAGGGAACCTGAGTCAGGAGGGATCGCCCGCAGAGCCGCAGAGAAACGGCTCCACGCGCAGGTCAGTGTGGGCTTCCCGGCACTCCTGCATCACGCTTCAATAGAGGCTGAGTTATCTTTTATAGGTACAACATTGTTTTACGGGGTGGGGTGATTTAAAAAAAATACCAATAATTTAATGTGAAGTCACACATTTTTTGCTTTTTTCGTATTTGTCATCCTAAAAATGAATCACGCACACTAAGTCCGATGCATATTAATTAATCTGTTAATTAAAACAGCACTAAATGAAGTCTTCAAGCAGTGAGGATGATTTCGTTGTCCTCTCGCTTCCTAAAAAGAGAAACTTATTAAAACCTATATAACTTATTAAACAAAGCTTTTTTTGTATAAAATGCATTGAGATCTTCTGTTTTGTTGATTTATAAACTATCTTCATTACAAATTTGGAAGATGGTTGGCACGTGTTGCACTTTTAAAATGTATAAGTGACTTAAATATTCAAAGATGAGTTCAAAAACCTGTGTACATGAACACAGAGCTGCGCTTCACTCTCAAACAACGCTTATATTGATCTCATTAATTGAGTCGATGTCAAATCAGGTTTAATAACGATCCATCAGAAGACGTGAGAAACAGTTAAAGTCACTTCTGCTGAGTGAGATTTGAGATGAATTATGATTTAAATCTGACCCCATGTGACCTGAACTCTGTCTGTGATTGGTCCAGAGTTTCTGACGGTCTTTCTCTTCTTTACAGGAAGAAAAGTGCTTTCTTTATTTGTGCGAGGGAGTGACTGATCATGAACGTTTAACCTGTGAACTGAGTGATGAATAAAGTGTTTTAAGGAGAACTGACTAGATTTAATGACACGTTCTTCCTCAGATCTCGTTATATTGAGGTGATGCTCTTGTTCATCATTTGACTGTTGCTCTCCTTTAATGATGTTATTCAAAAGCATAAATGTGTTGAGGGATGAGAGACGTGTTTCTCACCGATAGAGGGTAAGTGGTCTTGTGATTTAAGCGGTTCAGTTGCACACATGGATCTGAATCTTCACTGGTCTGATGGTGTGGGGTTTATTATGAGCTCTGGACGGGTCACATTCATAACTCATCTCCTCTCACTGGTTATGAACTCTCTTCTGCGTGTGTAAACAATTCAAAATCTGGGCTTGGTTAGATGTTTTATGTTTTTGCAAGAAGTGTCTTTTGATCACCAAGGCTGCATTTATTTGATCAAAAATACAGTAAAAAATTTGAAATATTATTATATTTTAAAATATTGTATTTGTGTGTGAATATCTGTTAAAGTGTAATTTATTCTTGTGATTAAATCTGTATTTTCAGCATCATTACTCCAGTTTTCAGTGTCACGTGATCTTCAGAAATCATAATAATATACTGATTTATGATCAAGAAACATTTCTGATTATTATCAATGTTGAAAACGGTCGTGCTGCTCAATATTTTTCTGGAAAACGTCATACATTTTATTTTTCAGGATTCACAGATGAACAAAGTTCAAAAGAACAGCATACATTTTAATTTAAAATATTTTGCAACATTAATAATGTCTTTACTGTCACTTTTGATCCATTTTAATGCATTCTTGATGAATAAAAGTAATATTTCTTTAAAAAAAAATACTGTATTTACACGAGATATATTCATATTTTAAATGACTTCTGCATTTCTAACTACACATGTACACAGTTGTAACGTAAACTGTAAACATTGTACATTTTTGTAAAATAACCATGAAAATCATCTTTACGAATGAATTTGCTTTGAAAATGAAAGAAACAACTTCAAGGTGTTTTGGTGGAAACTGGTATATTTCTGTGAACTGCACTACTCAGGCTTTAAAGCGAATCAAAACCTTTCATCGATGTTTGTCCTGACACCTCAAAGCGTTTTCGTCTTAGGACAACTTTGATGAGCTGTTTTGATCGGCTTCAAACGCTGACTACTATAAATTAATGCGTCTGACTTTGACTCTTTCTTCCCGGTTTTCTCGCAGCCCAAACAAGCGCGGTCCTCCCACCTATAACGAGCACATCACGAAGCGTCTGGCCTCTGACGTACAGGAGGGCCCGCACCAGCCCGGGACGCCCCACCGCTACCACGAGGCTCGCACCGAGTTCAGGCGGGACAAGTCCCCCGCGCGGCCCCTGGACAGAGCCAAGTCCCCGGGCCGGCTGGAGCGATCGCCCGGCAGGATGATGGACCCTCGGCTGGACTGCTCGCCGGGACGGGTCATGGACCTGCGCAGGGAGCGCTCGCCCGGCCGGGCGTTTGAGGAGCCCCGCCAAAGACTGCATACGGGGTCAGCGCGGACCCCCATCAACACTGTTAACAAGGTCAGGACGACTGAACACACACTCGTGTATTAAAGGCTCAAGTGAGATCTTCAGCACCAGTCTAGTGTTCAAAATTAAAGTGGTTGTATGATGTTGCTTAAGAACGTTATGTTGTGTATTTGGTGTAATGCAATGTGTTCAAGGTGAAAAACACATTATTTTCCACATACTGTACATTATTGTTTCTCCTCTATGCTCCATCTTTCTGAAACACGTTGATTGTTACAAAGCTCATCGTTCTGAGAAGCGAGGCGTGCTCTGATTGGCCAGATATCCGGTGCTTGTGATTGGCCGAATACCTCAAGCGTGAGATGGAAATGTTACGACCCTCACCGTATTGTGACGCAGTGACGAGACTAAAACAATAAAACCCATTATAAACATAATTACTGATTATAATGACTTATATGATCTTTTTACACATTACCATGTCTGTGATCGGAGAAAACATCAAGCGCTACTCTACACTGCTCTAAACTCATGTTTGAATCATCAGCGGCTAATTCTTTAATATGAAATCATACTTACAGACTGAGTCAGAAACGTCAGACCGTTCTTCACTTTATAGAAACAGTCTTTGAGCACAGAAGCGTTGTACGTTATTCTCACAGGTTCAGGACACAGTCCTTCGTATAATGCGCTGCACACTCTCTAATATTTGTGTTGAACTGTTCTGGAGCAGTGTTGTAAATATAACTTAACCTCTGATTTCTAGTTGTGTCCTCTTTTGGAAGAAGTACTTTCACTTTCACAACGAAACACAGCGTCTCCAGAACATGGGGCCAGAATAATAGCTCCGCCTTCTTTCATTGCGTGAACATTTGGGCGGAGTTATGCAAATCTCCCCACATCGTGACATAGACATGTGGGGGGGTGTTTAAATGAGTCGTTTTAGGAGGACGTGGACGAGTCTTAACTTTGATAAAGAATATCTCTTTGGTTTTGAGACTTTAGTCTTTGTAACTTCAGGGATCTTATCTATGAACAATCATCTTGTAACGCTCCAAAAAGAAAGAAACACGTGAAAACACATCATATGACCTCTTTAAAAAAACACCAGTATATACCAGGCTTTTAAAAACGTATATTTAGTTGTTAATTTAGTTAGTTGTAAGGCCATAAAAAGTCTTAAATGGTACAAGAAAGTCTTAATTCTGATCTCAAAAGGTCTTAAAGTTGTGGACGGAAAGACAACGATGGTCATATGGTGATATGTGATGATTAAACTTGAAAAGGATCTGATTTCACTGAATGAATGAGTGCTGCACGAGTCCGGCGTTCCCGGGAAGACCGCTCTATTTCTGCCGTTCCTGCTGGCAGAGACTGAATCTGCATTTTCAGTCAGCCGTCTGCTGTTTTTATTCAGACCGATGCATATTTCTACACCGCTGTAAATCAACGAGAACCTAATAATAATGCATTATAAAAACACTTATTAAATTAACATAACTGACTGATCATTTATTAGAATAACTGATGCTTATCCCTCATCCCTTTTCTTAACAGTTAAAAGGCTGAAATGAGAAGTTTATCATTTTGTAAAAAAAAAGAATTGGTGAAATCCTGTATCTGAATGATATTAATTTAATTCGTGCAGCTCTTAGAAAGGTCTTAGTCTTAAATGTTGCAGTTACCCTGATTAACATAATTAACGACTTTTTTATATTGTATTGTATATGGAGAAAACAAACAGCTCAATTTTATTCAGAGACTCAAACTGAGTAAAAATATGAATGTGCTGCAGATGCTGATATTAATGTAATGAAGTTCTGATGTTAGTGATGTAAATCAGTGAGATGTTTACAGTAGATTCTGATCTAAATATCGCTCTATATCTCCAGTAATGTGTCTCAGTAAGATGTAAACATATAATGATTGAGAGATGAGATGTTTTGGAGGAACAGTGAACGTAACAACGCTCCTCAGAAGATCCTGATGATATAAAACATGACGTAAAGCCGAGCTGCTCAGAAAGTGTTCATCTGGAGATATTACTTGATCAAAACCAGTCCAGATTTGACACTGAAGCACGAGCTGAACGCTTACACGTGTAAGTAGATTGGTGTTAATGGTGTGTGTTGTGTGTCCAGCAGGTCTGGGATCAGTCGTCGGTGTAAGTGTCATCAGTGAAGAACATCTGAGGAAGCTCCCAGCACAACGTCTCGCTCACAGGGCCTTACGAACAGACACGGATCCGGCCAGCGTTTTAACACACACACACACACACACACACACACAGTTCTGCCTGTTGTTTGTCTGGATTTTCCTCTCCTCTTTCCTCCACTCTTCCACAATCCCGGCGACAGGCGTAGCGTCCGTCTCGACGGAAAGGGAATCTTTCTAAATCTCCAGAATGTCACGTAACCTTGTAAATACGCCCGCGTGATGTTTTTTATAAGTGAATAACGAGGCGGGTCCTATTTTTGTTAATGCGAGAAACAGGTTTAAATCGTCCGAAACTGCTTCAAAGTGTCACATTTTGCTTGAATCAAGCTGGCGGCGTGTTCGGTGTCGCTTTACCGCAGTATCGTCCGCTTCTCTGAATGATGAACTCAGGAACCGCTCGGGTTTCTCTCTCCACGACTGATCGCTTCGTCTCGTTCTGCCGCATGGAGACGGGTTTGTTCTGTACGCGCTAATCCACGCTGATGTTTAACCAGAGATGTAGCGGTTCTTGTTTTCTCTTTTTTTATGATTATGGTCTGATAGCATTATCTTATAGCCACTAATAAACTAAAGTTTATCTTTATCTGCGTCTTTGAGTTTTTCTGTACTTTCATAACCATTATAATGAATATTCAATGAGAATACATTTCTGGAGTGGAGCGAGTTATTACATTTTGATGAAAGATTATGAGAATGAACTTTGAAATGGATTGAATTATTCATAATGAGACCAAAAGCGTTGATTAACCCTCTGGTGCTCTTTGGACCGAGTTTTTTATTTTTTTTTAAATCACAGCTTCATCAGAATTGTATGAAACTTGGTGATTTTTATGGCATTTGAAATGTGAACACAATTTTTTTAATTAATTCAGGGCATGATTCGAGCAGGCTAAAGTGGGTTGTAAAAAAATATATAATAATCAATCAAAAATGACCGACCATAGGAAATGAATGGGAAATCAACAAGAAAACAAAAACTGACACTTCAAATCAACATTAAAAAAAAACTAAACTGTTACAAAAAGTTATCTTTGAGAATGTCTATTCAATTAACAAAGCAACAAAGGTCTCTAACACTAGCTTGATCTATTGTTTTTTAGTTTATTATATAATAATCAATAAAACCTTGTTACGTGTACTGCGTTAAGCTAACTGAGCACAGCACTTGCATGTCATCGCTCTTTTGGTGATTTTGATTGCTTCCACTGTCCTCATTAGTAAGTTGCTTTTGGATAAAAGCGTCTGCTAAATGTCTAAATATATACCTAAACCCATAACTTCATAAAATAAGTATTTATTTATGTCTAAGAGAATGTATAGGCCTTTTATATAAAGCTATGTAGGACTCTATGGGTGTGGAATTACAGATACTCCCACCAGATGGCAACTAAACTGGCTTCAAAAAAAATTATTTTAACTCTATTTTAACATTAAATACTGCATTAATTGAAAAGTAATATAAAATATATTTTTCAATGGAAGAAATTTATCATAAATATTGAGTACCATGAAATTATCTCAAAATGTGTCATTTTAGAATCATTAACATATGATTATAGTTTTTACTAATATTTTGCATTAACTTTTAATTTGATATATTAAATTATTATTTTAAATAATTATTAATTTAGTTAACTAATTTTTATTATTGGTTTCATTTTCAAGGCAATTGCCAAAACAATTTTTTCATGTTTTAGTATAACTGATTTCTTCCTCATTCCTTGATTAATAACATTGCAGTTAAATCACATAATTAGGTGATTTCATGTTTTCCATCAGGCTTTATGATTGCCATTCATCTCTCAATCATCACTATAGAGTTAGATGATTTAATGTCTGCACTGATGAAGATCTCATTGATTTACATTAGAAGCAGAATGTCAGCATCAGCAGCTGATAGAGAGAATATGGAGACATATAGACATGCGTCTAATGATGGAAACAGACGTGGATCCGGGTGGCAGTGTGTTGTGCTTTAATATCAGTCACACAGACACGGATCGTCCTGATCAGATCCGCTGCAGTTCATTGGCTGTACACGGTGTATTCAAGTGTGCACAACTCCCCCGACGGGAGAACGTGACTCATCATCATCATCATCATCATCATCATCTCACTCCTTCAAACCCGTACGAGTGTCTCTCTTCAGCGCAACACGTCTGAAGAACACCTGACTCGACTCTTATTTACATCAATCACGTGCACTGAAGCTCGGGAATCACAAAGAAGAACATTATTCATATTTTCAAAACCTAAGAGCAACAAATATAAACCTACAAATATTTATTAAAGAATCTGACGTTAAAAATAATCACAATATTTCCTTAATTAAAAACGAACATAACCTCAAAACTAGTCTTAAGTCGTTTAATGAATGTATCGGCTCAACATAAACTGCTCATATAGGGACCCTATATGATTAATAAAGTTTGATTATTATTTTCCGTAGATACAGGACACGTTCACTTCTAGAGAAAGCCCAAAAACGACGAACAGCATATGACACCTAGAATTGAATTTAAGATTGTTAAATATTTCTTGGATTTTATCTTATGTCGTCGCTTCTTTAAGAGGTTTTTGTGACTTCAGGTGCAATCAGATAAACACCTAATTAAGCCTGGCATGCTCTTCTTGAGAACAAAAAAGACGTTCTTTCCTTCTTAAGATGATTTCTGTGTCTTGGAGGTCATCTTAAGAAATGACTTAAATTCCAAACGTCGACAATTCACTAAAATCTTCCGAAATTCCTTCTTTTCTAAGAATATTTACATGAAAAAAATGAACTTGTCGTTTAAATGAGTTCAGAAGATTTTTGTGCAAACGTGTAATTTATCTTAATTTCATAAGATGTTCGAGAATCGTATGAACTTCTCTTAAGAAATGTTAACTGAGGAATATTTTTGTGAATGGTCCAAACTGAATGTGATCTTGGGACATGTCTTAAAGGTGCAGTGCGTAATATTGACAGACACGTACAGGCTGTAGCATTATTCTCAGAGAACATGTAACCTGTTTCTTTAATATTTACAAACATGTTATTTTTTGGCTTTAGAAGGGTCAAAACAATTACATACAGCACCTTTGATTTCATAATGTTCTCGTGTATTATACAGACCTCTTGGAATGAGATTTTGGGAAGAAACATCGGGCACTCTTAAAGGGTATTACGCTTACTATAACGTAATTGATGGTAGTAGAAAACGCATGAAAGATGCATGTTATTTAACAAATCAACATCTTTTTTTAGACTATGGGGGGTGTCATTATTTATGTGTGTCGATGACGTCACTCAGTGAGCTACTGGCGCTTATTTCTATCGAATACACAACTCAGAAAATACAACACTGATACGATACCACACTGTGTGGCTTTTGGTTGTCATTTACAGTCAAAGTGCAACAAGAGAAGCGATGTAAGACTTTCCTAGCGATAAGAAGAGATGCCTCAGGACGAATAAAACTTCCTAAAGACGTGCTTCTCTCTCCACTTTATCCCTGATGCCTTCGAGTGTTTAGTAGAGCAGCGCTCCTGACCGAGCTTACAAACGCTAGAGGAGTTTCTCAGCACGATCGATATCAGAGGCGTTCAGACTCCTTGTGGGGGGGGATCCATGGTACAGGATTCGGTTTAAAGCTATACTTATATCCATCGCCACCTGTGACTTTTTCAGTCACTGTGCGCATCATATCAGTGTTTTATTCTCCCAGGTGTGTCGTGGTAAATATAGCGACAGGTAGCGCTCTAGCTCACCGAGTGCAACTATTCTACGTCATCAGAACCCCCCCCACCCCATAGTCCAACATATGTATAACGGTCATTTTTTAAAATAAACTTCATGTGTTTTCTGCTACATATTTCAGTACGATACATCACTTACGGTATATTAACCCATGCAGGTCTTAATACCCAGGGATCCTTTAAAGAGAAACACTGCTCGTTTGTTCTTCAGGCACCTGTTTTGAGATTTTGGTTTTTCATTAAGTGCTTTCTCAGACTAGTGGAACGAAAACATCCAAAAGACTGTTACGTGTTTCTATTTGTGTCAATAGATTACAATACATATTTTAAAAGCTGTTTGAAGCCATAAATCTCCTCTTCTGCACACCAAACTATCCTGAAGATTTTTACTGAAATATAATTACAAGATTTTATTCCCCCCCAAAATTGTGAAAATATATAGTTTTCTGTCTCTTCTAAGTAGTGATGAAGATGTCCCAAATTCCCTCTGTACCAACACCTGACTCTAACATGACCCTGGAGCACAAAACCAGTCAGAAGAGTCCATGAGATTGAGATTAATACTGAATAAAAATCATATTTCCATTGATGTATGGTTTGTTATGATCGGACAATATTTGAAAGGGTGCAAAAAAATCTAAATATTGAGAAAATCATCTTTAAAGTTGTTCAAATGAAGTTCTTAGAAATGCATATTAATAATCAATAATTACCTTTTTATATATTTACTAAATATCTTCATGGAACATGATCTTAATATCCTAATGATTTTTGGCATAACAGATAAATGTATAATTGTGACCCATACAGTGTATTGTTGGATATTGCTACAAATATACCCGTGTTATTATGACTGCGTCTGTGCTCCAGGGACACACATATTAAACAAGAATTGTGAAACTGACTTCATCCAGTGTTCAGATTTTTATGCAAATTAGTGCATATTTAAGTAAATAATGGCTCATTTGCATATTCAAACCTAACATTTTAAGGTTCAATGTAATCGCTCAGCGGGGTGAGGTCTTAAGAAGATATTAGAGGGATGTTTTAGGCTCTGCACGTTTGAGTATTCCTCGAGTTTCTCTTGAGATGCGTGTGAACCGGCTCCAGACGCTGCACAGAAGTCCGTCACTCTTCCGGCTCTGCGTGAGGGCTGTTCAGTTGGAGCTGGCGGTGATGGGGTTCTCCAGCTCCAGGTCGGCGGGGGGGAGCGCCGGAGGGACGGCGGAGGGCCGCAGGTGACCGTAACACACCTGACACATGTGACTCGACACCCGCCACCTTCTGATCGCAGCAGCTGGTGCAGAAAACATTCCCACAGTTCCTGCAGGACCGAGAGAGAGAGAGAGTCTGAGCAACTGACAACAAATACACTTCACTATATATATATATACACTACTAGTCCAAAGTCTTTGATTTTAAATGTCTTCTGCTCACCAAGCCTGCATTTATTTGATCCAAATACAGCAAAAGCAGTCAAATCGAGAAATATTTTTATGATTTAAAATTACTATGTGAATTATATTAAACTGTCATTTATTTATGAGATGCAGCGCTGTATTTTATAATCTTGTCTTCAGAGTCACATGATCTTCAGAAATCATAATAATATGCTGATTTGCTGAAAAAGAAAAGGTCATATTTTTATTGGTGGCCGACAGAACATTCTCAATCTAAGAGCACGATTAGGAATATTAGGGCACGGTTATAGAAATGTTTATTTAGCAAGTAAGCTTTGAATTGATCAAAAGTGATGATAAAGACGTTTATAATGTTACAAAAGATTTCTGTTTCAGATAAATGCCGTTCTGAACTTTCTATTCATGAAAAGATCTGGAAAAAATCTACTCTGTGGTTTTCAATAATAATAAATATTCTCCAAATGGCAAATCAGAGTATTAGAATGATTTCTGAAGGATCATGTGACTGGAGTAATGATGCTGAAAATAGGAATACAAATATTTTAAATAGTAAAAATATTTCACTATTACTGCATTTGCTGTATTTTGGATCAAATAAATGCAATCTTGATGAGCAGAGAATTTTTTAAACGTGTGTGTGTGTGTGTCTGTGTGGGCATGTTTATGTGGTTTATGAGGACACAAATTTGTATAATGACATAGGTATTACAAGGAGAAGGTGATTTATGAGGACATTTCAGTGTCCCCATAATTTAAAATGCTTATAAATCATACAGAGTGAGTTTTTTGGGGGGAAAGTTGAAATGCAACCGTCTCCTGTGAGGGCTAAGTTTAGGTGTAGGGTAGGTGTAGGGCAATAGCACATACAGCTTGTACAGTATAAAAACCATTACGCCTATGGAGAGTCCCCGTAAACCATAAAAAACCAACACGTGTGTGTGTGTGTGTCTGTCTGTCTGTGTATTGTATTATAATAGACTAATTATACATCATCAAAGGCAGTTAATTTGCACAAATGGAGGCAAATTTATTTCATACTAACTACAAATGAGCTACATCCCGAGCAGCAGTGACTCTGACTGACTGCTGTACATCTGAGTTCAGAAAACAGCTTTACTTCAACTAAACTGGATCGGCACCAGAAGCGAGTGTGAACGCAAGCATCAGGTGGTTTGGATTCAGAGCTGATAATGACAAGCAGTGACACTGGTTTAGGAGGGAAGGGAAAGACGGATGGATTGACAGGAAGTGCAGGAGGAAGAGGAGGAGTCTCACCAGGCCTGAGCCGGCTCTCTGCCGCTGCAGCAGAACGAGAGACAGAGAGAGAGAGAGAGAGAGAGAGAGAGAGACGGATGAGACACTCATTCAGCTGCACAACTGAAACAGAATTCATATCGTTTTTATATGAATATATGTTATATTAAAGAAGTTTAGATTGTAATACATAACATTTGAATGAATACATTATTAAATGCATTCTTATTAGATATATTTAAATATATAGTAAATATACATAGTAAATTAGACACATCACTTAAGTTTTATAAAACAGTTAAGCATTTTAATTTAAATACATAAACATTTATTATAAAATCGAAATCCTTAAATATCATTTAATTAATATATCTAAGTGTATTAAATAAGATAAAATAAATACATTTTGTGATAAAAGCTTTTGATAAGGAAAAAATTTAATTAGAGATAAAAATTATTAGATTTTTTAGTATTTTCATTTACTTAATTATTTGGTAAAACCTTACATAATAATAAGGTTCATTAGTTAACATGAACTAAGAATGAACAAGACTGCTACAGCAATAATTATCTTAATGTTAATTTCAGTGTTTGTTAACATTAGTTAATGCACTGAATAAACAACTGTATTCTCATTCACAAAGATGAATAATTAGTGTAATAATGACTTTTATTCATGTTAGTTTATATGTTAACAAATGTCACCGATTATTTTAATACATAAAACTTGAATACATCATCAATCCAAATAAAGAGCAGGAGACTTGAGAAACTCCTGTTACGTGTTAAATGTTGCTTAACCTGATGTTTAAAAGCCGTTAAGGGCGTGGAGTGACAAGCTTCAATGAATGTTTACAGGTTCAGCTCAATCGACAGCATTTGATCCTTAATGTTGATTACCACAATAACAATCAATAATAATAATTTGTGCTTTGTTCACTTAAAGAAAGCCAAATGGCGCATACGGCGAAGCACTCACAAATGAAGGTGAATGAGGCAGACTTTCAGAGGATTTAAAAGCAGAATGCGAAGCTGTTAAAACTGTGTTAATTGAGCTGTAAAGCATGTTGTTTATATCAGTGCAGCTGATATAAACCAGTATCAGTCGACTCAAATAAACTAGTATCAGTCAACTCATATAAACATGTATCAGTCGACTCATATAAACTAGTATCAGTCGACTCATATAAACTAGTATCAGTCAACTCATAAAACATGTATCAGTCGACTCATATAAACTAGTATCAGTCAACTCATAAAACTAGTATCAGTCAACTCATATAAACATGTATCAGTCGACTCATATAAACTAGTATCAGTCGACTCATATAAACTAGTATCAGTCACTCATATAAACAGTATCAGTCGACTCATATAAACTAGTATCAGTCGATATCAGTCAACTCATAAAACTAGCATCAGTCAACTCATATAAACTAGTATCAGTCAACTCATATAAATGTATCAGTCGACTCATAAACTAGTATCAGTCGATATCAGTCAACTCATAAACTAGTATCAGTCGACTCATATAAACTAGCATCAGTCAACTCATATAAACTAGTATCAGTCAACTCATAAACTAGTATCAGTCGACTCATATAAACATGTATCAGTCAACTCATATAAACTGTATCAGTCGACTCATATAAACTAGTATACGTCAACTCAAAAAATGTATCAGTCGACTCATATAAACTGTATCAGTCGACTCATATAAACTAGTATCAGTCGACTCATATAACGTCTCAGTCAACTCATATAAATGTATCAGTCGACTCATATAAACTATCAGGACTCATATAAACAGTATCAGTCGACTCATATAAACTAGTATCAGTCGACTCATAAAACTAGTATCAGTCGACTCATATAAACTAGTATCAGTCGACTCATATAAAAGTATCAGTCGACTCATATAAACTAGTATCAGTCAACTCATATAAACAGTATCAGTCGACTCATATAAACTAGTATCAGTCGACTCATATAAACTAGTATCAGTCGACTCATATAAACATGTATCAGTCGACTCATATAAACTAGTATCAGTCGACTCATATAAACTAGTATCAGTCGGTA
This sequence comes from Oxygymnocypris stewartii, assembly GCA_003573665.1. Classification (NCBI taxonomy): domain Eukaryota; kingdom Metazoa; phylum Chordata; class Actinopteri; order Cypriniformes; family Cyprinidae; genus Oxygymnocypris; species Oxygymnocypris stewartii. Next base: position 21,428 of record QVTF01005484.1, read on the forward strand.
TCAGTCGACTCATATAAACTAGTATCAGTCGACTCATATAAACTAGTATCAGTCGACTCATTAAAATGTATCAGTCGACTCATATAAATGTATCAGTCGACTCATAAACATGTATCAGTCGACTCATATAAACTAGTATCAGTCGACTCATATAAACTAGTATCAGTCGACTCATATAAACATGTATCAGTCGACTCATATAAACATGTATCAGTCGACTCATATAAACATGTATCAGTCGACTCATATAAACATGTATCAGTCGACTCATATAAACATGTATCAGTCGACTCATATAAACATGTATCAGTCGACTCATATAAACTAGTATCAGTCAACTCATAAACATGTATCAGTCGACTCATAAACATGTATCAGTCGACTCATATAAACATGTATCAGTCGACTCATATAAACTAGTATCAGTCGCTCATACACCTGTCTCGTCGACTCATATAAACTAGTATCAGTCAACTCATATAAACATGTATCAGTCGACTCATAAAACATGTATCAGTCGACTCATATAAACTAGTATCAGTCAACTCATATAAACATGTATCGTCGTCCTCATTAATGTCGTCATCGTCTCTATACTCAGCTCGTCAACTCATAAAATAGTCAGTCAACTCATAAAACTAGTATCAGTCGACTCTATAAACTAGTATCAGTCAACTCATATAAACCAGTATCAGTCGACTCATATAAACTAGTATCAGTCGACTCATATAAACTAGTATCAGTCGACTCATATAAACTAGTATCAGTCGACTCATATAAACATGTATCAGTCGACTCATATAAACATGTATCAGTCGACTCATATAAACTAGTATCAGTCGACTCATATAAACTAGTATCAGTCGGTATCAGTCGACTCATATAAACTAGTATCAGTCGACTCATATAAACTAGTATCAGTCGACTCATATAAACTAGTATCAGTCGACTCATATAAACATGTATCAGTCGACTCATATAAACATGTATCAGTCGACTCATATAAACTAGTATCAGTCGACTCATATAAACTAGTATCAGTCGACTCATATAAACTAGTATCAGTCGACTCATATAAACTAGTATCAGTCGACTCATATAAACATGTATCAGTCGACTCATATAAACATGTATCAGTCAACTCATCATATAGTATCAGTCGACTCATAAAACTAGTATCAGTCGACTCATATAAACTAGTATCAGTCGACTCATATAAACTAGTATCAGTCGGTATCAGTCAACTCATATAAACTAGTATCAGTCGACTCATATAAACTAGTATCAGTCGACTCATATAAACTAGTATCAGTCGACTCATATAAACTAGTATCAGTCGATATCAGTCGACTCATATAAACTAGTATCAGTCGACTCATTAAACTAGTATCAGTCGACTCATATAAACTAGTATCAGTCGATATCAGTCGACTCATATAAACTAGTATCAGTCGACTCATATAAACTAGTATCAGTCGATATCAGTCGACTCATATAAACTAGTATCAGTCGACTCATATAAACTAGTATCAGTCGGTATCAGTCGACTCATATAAACTAGTATCAGTCGACTCATATAAACTAGTATCAGTCGACTCATATAAACTAGTATCAGTCGACTCATATAAACATGTATCAGTCGACTCATATAAACTAGTATCAGTCGACTCATATAAACTAGTATCAGTCGACTCATATAAACTAGTATCAGTCGACTCATATAAACTAGTATCAGTCGGTATCAGTCAACTCATATAAACTAGTATCAGTCGACTCATATAAACTAGTATCAGTCGACTCATATAAACTAGTATCAGTCGACTCATATAAACTAGTATCAGTCGATATCAGTCGACTCATATAAACTAGTATCAGTCGACTCATATAAACTAGTATCAGTCGACTCATATAAACTAGTATCAGTCGATATCAGTCGACTCATATAAACTAGTATCAGTCGACTCATATAAACTAGTATCAGTCGATATCAGTCGACTCATATAAACTAGTATCAGTCGGTATCAGTCGACTCATATAAACTAGTATCAGTCGGTATCAGTCGACTCATATAAACTAGTATCAGTCGACTCATATAAACTAGTATCAGTCGACTCATATAAACTAGTATCAGTCGACTCATATAAACTAGTATCAGTCGACTCATAAACTAGTATCAGTCGACTCATATAAACTAGTATCAGTTGACTCATAAACTAGTATCAGTCGACTCATATAAACTAGTATCAGTCGACTCATATAAACTAGTATCAGTGATCCTCATATAAACTAGTATCAGTCAACTCATAGAAACTAGTATCAGTCGATATCAGTCGACTCATATAACTAGTATCAGTCGATATCATCGACTCATATAAACTAGTATCAGTCAACTCATATAAACTAGTATCAGTCAACTCATATAAACTAGTATCAGTCGATATCAGTCAACTCATATAAACTTGTATCAGTCAACTCATTAAACTAGTATCAGTCGATATCAGTCAACTCATATAAACTAGTATCAGTCAACTCATATAAACTAGATCAGTCGATTATCAGTCGACTCATATAAACTAGTAATCAGTCAACTCATATAAACTAGTATCAGTCAACTCATATAAACTAGTATCAGTCGATATCAGTCAACTCATATAAACTAGTATCAGTCAACTCATATAAACTAGTATCAGTCGATATCAGTCAACTCATATGAACTAGTATCAGTCAACTCATATAAACTAGTATCAGTCGACTCATAATAAACTAGTATCAGTCAACTCATAGAAACTAGTATCAGTCGATATCAGTCGACTCATATAAACTAGTATCAGTCAACTCATATAAACTAGTATCAGTCGACTCATATAAACTAGTATCAGTCAACTCATAGAAACTAGTATCAGTCAACTCATATAAACTAGTATCAGTCAACTCATAAACCTAGTATCAGTCGATATCAGTCGACTCATATAAACTAGTATCAGATAAAAGATAAAACAGCGCTGTGTGCAACGATACAGTCAGGCTTTTCAATCTACAAATCGCCATCGTTTACCATGGATTTACTGTAGTAACATTAACTGCAACCGGGGTATTGTGGCAGAAAAGTGGGGGTATTTATGCCAAATGTGTTATATTAACGGAGATGTGTATTAAAGGTGTAATGGAATGTAATTACAGTTTATTTGTGATTAGGCTAGCGTTTCTGCTTTTATAATAAATGTATTACTGTTTTTCATATAACTAGGCTACCTAGAAACCATATAGTTGTCGTTTTAACCACAGCATCGAGGTGCTATATGTGTGGTTTTAACTCTGGTTATCATGATGTAAATATATGCTACGATAGAAAAACAATGGTTAATTTAATAAAACTAAAAAACAGTCAAAACATTTAACTACAACCATATAAAAAAGGAGATTGTTGGCAATTATTACAGATATTACTGATTTTGATAATGAACATCTGCATCCTAACTCAAACTACTGTCAACTCAATGTCAAATGTTGCATTTCTAAGAGACAAAATAATAATATTACTATTGCATATTATATTTATACATACATATAAATGGGCGAGTATAAATATAATATGGGGGGGGGGGCATGAATAAAAGGTTGGGAAACCACTGGTTTATATCATGTGGCTTGTACTAGTCAGTGTTTTAGAGCTTAATATAAAGTGGCATGAAGCTGAAATATTTGCCGTGTGTGGTTTAGGGTCAGTAGCGGGTGAGAGTCAGGACAGAGGAGAGTCACGCACACACACACACACACCACACACACACACACTTATCACCTGCAGTGATGCTTCCTCTCCGCCAGCCAGAGCGTCCTCTCGCACCCGTATCAGCGAGACTCCACGTGATCCGAGAACCACTGCGTCACATGACCACAAACAAAACAAGCATTAGAACATGAAGCCCATCAGGTCAACATTCACATTAGGCTTGCTGTGATAGTCTGTGTTGCCGGTGTTAAGCCACAAGCCCTTATTTTTATAGTATACAAAATTCTATATCATTTAGTTCAAGTAGAGAACAGACACTACAATTAAAACAGAACGCGACTGCTCAATACTGCGAGCCAAACGACCAAATCACAGATCAGGTTTCATTTATCACGTGAGGTGAGAAAGACGAGACCATGGCGGAAGTTTTAGTGTCCAAACGAATGCAAAAGCGCATGTTTTAAAAAATATTTTTGGTTTTGTAAAACCAGCTGAGTTTTGGCCGTTTATCAACGGTGGTTTTAAAAAACATTAGTTTTTCATTTATTTGGTTCCACCGTGTTTTGCTGATTTTCATATTTAAACTTTGTGTAGGTTATTTATACTACGTTGAATGCTTGAATCTGATTGGCTGACGTACGTTCTGAGGTGTGCAATTGTTTTAAGGAAAACACATTCCAGGCAGCTCTTGACCGCATTACATGTCCATATCACTTATTTGTTATTTCAAAGGTCCTTACAGCCTAAAGGTCTCAAATTGGCTGAAAAACTAAATTTGATTTTTTTTTAATAAAATATTATCAAAACTCTAAATTATTCTCATTTAAAAGCATAAATTCAATTAGGGAAAAAAAGCTTTGGCTTCTCTCCTAAGGCCACAAGAGGGCGCATCGAGCTAAATATTACTAATGCACGTTTCTTCAAAGTAGAGCTGGACAATATGAGCAAAAATTCATATCTCTGTATTTTTTGGCTTATTTGGGGTATATGGTACATCTCAGTATTTTTGGCTGATTTGGAGTAGATGGTACATCTCAGTATTTTTTGGCTGATTTGGGGTATATGGTACATCTCAGTATTTTTTGGCTGATTTGGGGTATATGGTACATCTCAGTATTTTTTGGCTGATTTGGGGTATATGGTACATCTCAGTATTTTTTGGCTGATTTGGGGTATATGGTACATCTCTGTATTTTTTGGCTGATTTGGAGTATATGGTACATCTCAGTATTTTTTGGCTGATTTGGGGTATATGGTACATCTCAGTATTTTTTGGCTGATTTGGGGTATATGGTACATCTCAGTATTTTTTGGCTGATTTGGGGTATATGGTACATCTCAGTATTTTTTGGCTGATTTGGGGTATATGGTACATCTCTGTATTTTTTGGCTGATTTGGGGTATATGGTACATCTCTGTATTTTTTGGCTGATTTGGAGTATATGGTACATCTCAGTATTTTTTGGCTGATTTGGGGTATATGGTACATCTCAGTATTTTTTGGCTGATTTGGGGTATATGGAACATCTCAGTATTTTTGGCTGATTTGGGGTATATGGTACATCTCTGTATTTTTTGGCTGATTTGGGGTATATGGTACATCTCAGTATTTTTTGGCTGATTTGGGGTATATGGTACATCTCTGTATTTTTTGGCTGATTTGGGGTATATGGTACATCTCTGTATTTTTTGGCTGATTTGGGGTATATGGTACATCTCTGTATTTTTTGGCTGATTTGGGGTATATGGTACATCTCTGTATTTTTTGGCTGATTTGGGGTATATGGTACATCTCAGTATTTTTTGGCTGATTTGGGGTATATGGTACATCTCAGTATTTTTTGGCTGATTTGGGGTATATGGTACATCTCAGTATTTTTTGGCTGATTTGGGGTATATGGTACATCTCAGTATTTTTTGGCTGATTTGGGGTATATGGTACATCTCAGTATTTTTTGGCTGATTTGGGGTATATGGTACATCTCAGTATTTTTTGGCTGATTTGGGGTATATGGTACATCTCAGTATTTTTTGGCTGATTTGGGGTATATGGTACATCTCAGTATTTTTTGGCTGATTTGGGGTATATGGTACATCTCAGTATTTTTTGGCTGATTTGGGGTATATGGTACATCTCTGTTTTTTTGGCTGATTTGGGGTATATGGTACATCTCTGTATTTTTTGGCTGATTTGGAGTATATGGTACATCTCAGTATTTTTTGGCTGATTTGGGGTATATGGTACATCTCAGTATTTTTTGGCTGATTTGGGGTATATGGAACATCTCAGTATTTTTTGGCTGATTTGGGGTATATGGTACATCTCTGTATTTTTTGGCTGATTTGGGGTATATGGTACATCTCAGTATTTTTTGGCTGATTTGGGGTATATGGTACATCTGTATTTTTTGGCTGATTTGGGGTATATGGTACATCTCTGTATTTTTTGGCTGATTTGGGGTATATGGTACATCTCTGTATTTTTGGCTGATTTGGGGTATATGGTACATCTCTGTTTTTTGGCTGATTTGGGGTATATGGTACATCTCAGTATTTTTTGGCTGATTTGGGGTATATGGTACATCTCAGTATTTTTTGGCTGATTTGGGGTATATGGTACATCTCAGTATTTTTTGGCTGATTTGGGGTATATGGTACATCTCAGTATTTTTTGGCTGATTTGGGGTATATGGTACATCTCAGTATTTTTTGGCTGATTTGGGGTATATGGTACATCTCAGTATTTTTTGGCTGATTTGGGGTATATGGTACATCTCAGTATTTTTTGGCTGATTTGGGGTATATGGTACATCTCTGTATTTTTTGGCTGATTTGGGGTATATGGTACATCTCAGTATTTTTTGGCTGATTTGGGGTATATGGTACATCTCAGTATTTTTTGGCTGATTTGGGGTATATGGTACATCTCAGTATTTTTGGCTGATTTGGGGTATATGGTACATCTCAGTATTTTTTGGCTGATTTGGGGTATATGGTACATCTCAGTATTTTTTGGCTGATTTGGGGTATATGGTACATCTCTGTATTTTTTGGCTGATTTGGAGTATATGGAACATCTCAGTATTTTTTGGCTGATTTGGGGTATATGGTACATCTCTGTATTTTTTGGCTGATTTGGGGTATATGGTACATCTCAGTATTTTTTGGCTGATTTGGGGTATATGGTACATCTCTGTATTTTTTGGCTGATTTGGGGTATATGGTACATCTCTGTATTTTTGGCTGATTTGGGGTATATGGTACATCTCTGTATTTTTTGGCTGATTTGGGGTATATGGTACATCTCTGTATTTTTTGGCTGATTTGGGGTATATGGTACATCTCAGTATTTTTTGGCTGATTTGGGGTATATGGTACATCTCAGTATTTTTTGGCTGATTTGGGGTATATGGTACATCTCAGTATTTTTTGGCTGATTTGGGGTATATGGTACATCTCAGTATTTTTTGGCTGATTTGGGGTATATGGTACATCTCTGTATTTTTTGGCTGATTTGGGGTATATGGTACATCTCTGTATTTTTGGCTGATTTGGGGTATATGGTACATCTCTGTTTTTTGGCTGATTTGGGGTATATGGTACATCTCAGTATTTTTTGGCTGATTTGGGGTATATGGTACATCTCAGTATTTTTTGGCTGATTTGGGGTATATGGTACATCTCAGTATTTTTTGGCTGATTTGGGGTATATGGTACATCTCTGTATTTTTTGGCTGATTTGGGGTATATGGTACATCTCTGTATTTTTTGGCTGATTTGGGGTATATGGTACAACACAACCGAGCGGCACGTTA
>QVTF01005485.1:0-2500 GCA_003573665.1 Oxygymnocypris stewartii
TAATTAGTTTGATGCAATTCTGATGCTTGTAATGTAAATCAATGATATCTTTATAGCAGATACTGACATAAAGTGCTCTAAACATCAGTCGTCGCTCTATATCTCCGGTAATATGTCTTAGTAAGATGAAATATGATCCAGCAGGTGTTATAGAGTAAATGCTGATGAAACACTCACAACTTCATCCTCGAATCCTCCAGCGAGCACCAGCGAGTACGAGCCGTCGTTACTGCGTCCGTGAATCCCGCCGACGTGAGGCCTGTGTACGCCCGCCTCGCTCACCTGACCACACACACACACACACACACACACATACATAGAGACACAGACACACACACAGACACACACACACACACAACACACACACAGTAACACACACACACACACACACAGAGAGACACAGACACACACACACACACACACACACACACACCACACACAACACACACACAGTAACACACACACACACACACACACAGAGACACAGACACACACACAGAGACAGACGGACAGACACACACACACACCCACGCACACACGCACAAACACACACACACACAGTAACACACACAACACACACACACAGTAACACACACACACACACACACACAGAGAGACACAGACACACACACACACACACACCACACACACACACACACACACAGTAACACACACACACACACACACACACAGAGACACAGAGACCAGACACACACACAGAGACAGAGGACGACAACACACACACACCCACGCACGCACGCACACACGCACAAGCACACACACACACACACAACACACACAGTAACACACACAACACCACCACAGACACAGACACACACACACACACACACACACACAGTGAGACACAGAGACACAGACACACACAGACACACACACACACACACACACACAGACACGGACACACACACACACACCCACCACGCACGCACACACGCACGAACACACACACACACACACACACACACACACACAAACACAGTAACACACACACACACAGGTATATTTGTAGCAATAGCCAACAATACATTGTTTGGCTCAAATTATCCTTTTTTTGCACCCTCGGATTCCTCAAATATTATCCAATCATAACAAACCATACATCAATGGAGAGATTCAATTCAGCGTTCAGATGATGCATAAATCTCAATCTCAATGTCGAAAAATTTACCCCTATGACTGGTTTTGTGCTCCACTTTTGTTTCACAATATCTATTGTATTTTTTTATCCGTTTTTTTCCCACACATTTTTATACTCGTGGTGTTCAAAAATGACCAAATTGCTTGTAAATCTCTCATTGTTCTGTATTATTATTATTATCAAAACTGGATTGGATCTTGTTTTCTGAAACTAATATCCGAGTGTATGCATTTCAGTTTTTAAGTTTCACAAAATGATCCAAAATAATGTTTTTCACTCAAAAAACGGACGTGCATGAGATCAGATCTATGAAGCAATGAGAGATTTACAAGTGATTCTTAAAAGAATTCATGTTTGGGTCAAACCCGGATCTGCTGACCTGAACACGGAACTTCCAGGTGGTTCCGACGGGAACGCCGGGAACGGGGCCGTAGTGATTGGAGGGGACGATTGTGCACTCTTTAGTGCGGCCCACACACGCCATACCCTAAAACACACACAACACACACACTTAACCAGAGCTGACCAGTGAGTCACATATACTACACAAACTGGTGTTTTCATCAGTACATGTCTGACTGTGTTTTGTTTATTTAAACGAGGAATCATCTCAATTAACTCCAGTAAAGTATGGAGTGCCACAAGGCTCTGTCTTAGGCCCTCTGCTATTTTCAATATACATGTTGCCTCTTGGTAATAATATTAGACAATATGGGATTATATATGTCACAGAAAAGAGTCCATAATAAACGAGAGCACATGTGAGATGCAGATCAGCATCTTTATATAATGAAGGGGGCAGGACCTTTCAGATTCTAGAGGGCATTTGATTGGAATGATGTCATTAAAACTGTACATTTTCAATGCATGTATGTAATAAATATACATTTTATATTTAGCACAATAGAGTATAGATGAGCTTAAGGCAGTGTTATTATTGTTAACAAAAACTTTTACTTTATTTGAAATAAAACAAATATTATAAACCATAAATACTTAAAAAGCTAATAATTAAATAATATGGCAAATTAAAATAAACATAATGAATTAAATTATAAAAATGTCAAATAAAATAAAAACTACGATCACGTAACCCGAGAGTAAAAACACTCGTTCCTGAGCGTTTACATTCATTGAGACGAGTGTTTGTTTCCAACGTGTGTGTGTGTGTGTGTCTCTCTCTGTGTGCGTCTCGCTCTCTCTGTGTGTGTGTGTGTGTGGTGTGTGTGTGTGTCCTCTCTGTGTGCGTCTCGCTCTCTGTGTGTGTGTGTGTGTGTGTGAGTGTGTGTGTGTGAGTCTCTCTGTGTGTCTCTCTGTCTGTCTGTGTGTGTGTGTGTGTGT
>QVTF01005485.1:7500-28919 GCA_003573665.1 Oxygymnocypris stewartii
TATATATATTAATTTTATTTTCAATATATAATCTTTATTTTATTTTCAAAATATTTTTCATTTTAAATAATTGATAATATTAGCACATTTAGCAGATGTAAAAAACAGACCTGAGATCAGATCCCATCCACACCTGAGCACAAACACTGCTCTCGGATCAGCATCGGTTTCCCAGCATGCACTGCGACCCGACGCTTCGCTCTTGGCTCATTCAGACCGCATCCCATCATGCACCTCTCACACTTCAAACATCCAGACAAGCAGAGGAAAACAAAGAGCCGTCCCATGATGCACTTACTCTTCGTATTTGATGTGGTAGGAGACGCGAGGCGGATCGGTTCTGGACGTGGACGGCTGGTCCGAGTGTGCCGCTGTGCTGGGAGCGTCCGCGGAGGATGATGAAGGCTCAGACTCCAGCTTGCCGTTGGTTCGTTTGCTCGGTCGGCCGACTCTCTGTCCTTTGGAAGCAGGAGTGACCTTCTGGATCACGCCCTCGAACCAGGCGCCGATGCTGACGTCCCTGCAGTCCACCAGCTCATGCACCTGGAGCACAAACACAGCTGCTGTTAGAGAACCAGCTCGTGCACCTGCAGCACAAACACAGCTGCTGTTAGAGAACCAGCTCGTGCACCTGGAGCACAAACACAGCTGCTGTTAGAGAACCAGCTCGTGCACCTGCAGCACAAACACAGCTGCTGTTAGAGAACCAGCTCGTGCACCTGGAGCACAAACACAGCTGCTGTTAGAGAACCAGCTCGTGCACCTGGAGCACAAACACAGCTGCTGTTAGAGAACCAGCTCATGCACCTGCAGCACAACACAGCTGCTGTTAGAGAACCAGCTCGTGCACCTGCAGCACAAACACAGCTGCTGTTAGAGAACCAGCTCGCACCTGCAGCACAAACACAGCTGCTGTTAGAGAACCAGCTCGTGCACCTGCAGCACAAACACAGCTGCTGTTAGAGAACCAGCTCGTGCACCTGGAGCACAAACACAGCTGCTGTTAGAGAACCAGCTCGTGCACCTGCAGCACAAACACAGCTGCTGTTAGAGAACCAGCTCGTGCACCTGGAGCACAAACACAGCTGCTGTTAGAGAACCAGCTCGTGCACCTGCAGCACAAACACAGCTGCTGTTAGAGAACCAGCTCATGCACCTGCAGCACAAACACAGCTGCTGTTAGAGAACCAGCTCGTGCACCTGCAGCACAAACACAGCTGCTGTTAGAGAACCAGCTCATGCACCTGCAGCACAAACACAGCTGCTGTTAGAGAACCAGCTCGTGCACCTGCAGCACAAACACAGCTGCTGTTAGAGAACCAGCTCGTGCACCTGCAGCACAAACACAGCTGCTGTTAGAGAACCAGCTCGTGCACCTGCAGCACAAACACAGCTGCTGTTAGAGAACCAGCTCGTGCACCTGGAGCACAAACACAGCTGCTGTTAGAGAACCAGCTCGTGCACCTGCAGCACAAACACAGCTGCTGTTAGAGAACCAGCTCGTGCACCTGCAGCACAAACACAGCTGCTGTTAGAGAACCAGCTCGTGCACCTGCAGCACAAACACAGCTGCTGTTAGAGAACCAGCTCATGCACCTGCAGCACAAACACAGCTGCTGTTAGAGAACCAGCTCGTGCACCTGCAGCACAAACACAGCTGCTGTTAGAGAACCAGCTCATGCACCTGCAGCACAAACACAGCTGCTGTTAGAGAACCAGCTCATGCACCTGCAGCACAAACACAGCTGCTGTTAGAGAACCAGCTCATGCACCTGCAGCACAAACACAGCTGCTGTTAGAGAACCAGCTCGTGCACCTGCAGCACAAACACAGCTGCTGTTAGAGAACCAGCTCATGCACCTGCAGCACAAACACAGCTGCTGTTAGAGAACCAGCTCATGCACCTGCAGCACAAACACAGCTGCTGTTAGAGAACCAGCTCATGCACCTGCAGCACAAACACAGCTGCTGTTAGAGAACCAGCTCATGCACCTGCAGCACAAACACAGCTGCTGTTAGAGAACCAGCTCGTGCACCTGCAGCACAAACACAGCTGCTGTTAGAGAACCAGCTCATGCACCTGCAGCACAAACACAGCTGCTGTTAGAGAACCAGCTCATGCACCTGCAGCACAAACACAGCTGCTGTTAGAGAACCAGCTCGTGCACCTGCAGCACAAACACAGCTGCTGTTAGAGAACCAGCTCGCACCTGCAGCACAAACACAGCTGCTGTTAGAGAACCAGCTCATGCACCTGGAGCACAAACACAGCTGCTGTTAGAGAACCAGCTCGTGCACCTGCAGCACAAACACAGCTGCTGTTAGAGAACCAGCTCGTGCACCTGGAGCACAAACACAGCTGCTGTTAGAGAACCAGCTCGTGCACCTGCACACAAACACAGAACCAGCTCTCCGTCGATGTGAGGTTTGTTAGGATCGGACTGAATCTGACGGTGTGCACTTCCAGAAAATCACCTTTACCAATCTATATTAATAATCAAAAATTACGTAGAAAATCTGGAGGGTGCAAAAAAATCGAAACATTGAGAAAATCACCTTTAACGTTGTTCTTAGCAATGCATATTAATAATCAAAAATTACGTTTATGATAGGAAACTTACTAAGTATCTTCATGATCTTAATACCTAATGATTTTTGGCATAACAGAAAAATTATAATTTTGACCCATACAATGTATTGTTGGTTATTTCTACAAATATAGCTGTGCTGCTTATGACTACTTTTGTCACATTTATGAATAATTATGATTAAAATGTCTATATGTTTAATCCACTTGCACTGCAACAATAACATGCTTATTTGGTAACAAATATAATGCATAATTTCTAATGTAAAATTACACTAATAATAATAAACATCATAAAAAATCTAATAATACAATATATTTTTAATAATAATAATTATTATTATATTATCATTACATATTTATATTGTTATTAACAACATTATTCATTATTATTGTTATTATTACTACTACTAATATTATTATTATTCCAAATGATAGAATTCATCATTTTGATTTGGTAAATACTAAATATTAAAGGATAATAAAGAGATTAAATTTATTTTTGTTATTATTAATGCATATAATATTTTATAACATGTAGCAATGTTTAATTTTAAATTAAATTAATAAAACAATGAAGTGATAAAAGCAATAAGAAATATGAAAACTCAAATAATATTTTTGATAATTAATTTTACTGTCATTATTGTTAATAAATTATAATAAAGATTAAATTATAATAAAGGTAATAAATTATAAATGTAATAAATATATAATAAATGGTAACAAATACTAAACAGGTTAAATTTATTATTGTTTTTATTAATGCATATAATATTTTTAACATGTGTTCATTTTAATGTAATGAATACATTTTAAATTAAATTAATAAAAATGGAATTGCTAAAAATAATATAAAACTAAAATAATATTTTAAAATAGTAATTATTAAAACAATATAGTACTTTAGAAGTAATATAATACACAATAATTCACCATAAGTTGCCTACCATCCAAAGGGAACCATGAGCCATGCTACATTCTTTATAGAATCACATTTCATTTTTTCGTGAACTATGCGTGTAATACAGTGTTGTTTCTTACTCTGAAGAGTCCGATCCCGGGATCGATGAGCAGCGACGGCTGGCTGCAGGATTTGGACCCGTTTCCATTGCTGTTGGCGACGGTTGCTGTGGGGGGCGTGGCTGAGGCGGGGACAGATGCGGTGGTGGGCGGGGGCTTACGGCACAGGCCACGCCCTCGTCGCTGTTGTGGGAGGGGCTGTCCGTCTGCGAGCGAATGAGAAGCTGGACGATGTCGTTAAGACCCACGTTATAATCGAAGAGCGTCCTGACCATCTTCCATCTGCAAATATTAATTATTAGTTATGCTAAATAAACAGTGCGTTGTAACATTTCATTATATCACATGTACAACTATAGTATGTGATTTTATTATATCAGTCAGGAGTTTGGAATAATTAAGATTCGTTAATGTTTTTTAAAAGAAGTCTCTTCTGCTCATCAGTGCTGCATTTATTTCATCCAAAATACAGTAACATTTGAATGAATCTCTTGAATGAATGATTAAATGACTCACTCTAGATTGACTCGATTCATTACTGGATGATTCAGTGTTTGTGAATGAATCTCTTGAATGAATGATTCAATGACTCACTCTAGATTTACTCGATTCATTACTGGATGATTCAGTGTTTGTGAATGAATCTCTTGAATGAATGATTCAATGACTCACTCTAGATTGACTCGATTCATTACTGGATGATTCAGTCTTTATGAATGAATCTCTTGAATGAATGATTCAATGACCTCACTCTAGATTGACTCGATTCATTACTGGATGATTCAGTGTTTGTGAATGATCTCTTGAATGAATGATTCAATGACTCACTCTAGATTGACTCGTTTTCGTTACAGGATGAATCAGTGTTTTTGAACGAATCTCTTGAATGAATGATTCAATGACTCACTCTATATTGACTCGATTCATTACTGGTTGATTCAGTGTTTTGTGAATGAATCTCTTGAATGAATGATTCTATGACTCACTCTAGATTGACTCGATTCATTACTGGATGATTCAGTCTTTATGAATGAATCTCTTGAATGAATGATTCAATGACTCACTCAAGATTGACTCGATTCATTTACTGGATAATTCAGTGTTTGTGAATGAATCTCTTGAATGAATGATTCAATGACTCACTCTAGATTGACTCGTTTCGTTACAGGATGAATCAGTGTTTTTGAACGAATCTCTTGAATGAATGATTCAATGACTCACTCTAGATTGACTCGTTTCATTACTGGATGAATCAGTGTTTGTGAATGAATCTCTTGAATGAATGATTCAATGACTTACTCAAGATTGACTCGATTCATTACTGGATGAATCAGTGTTTGTGAATGAATCTCTTGAATGAATGATTCAATGACTCACTCAAGATTGACTCGACTCATTACTGGATGATTCAGTGTTTGTGAATGAATCTCTTGAATGAATGATTCAATGACTCACTCTAGATTGACTCGATTCATTACTGGGATGAATCAGTGTTTTTTGAATCAATCTCTTGAATGAATGAAATGAATGAATGATTCAATGAGCAGATTCATTACCATTACAGTAATGGGTTAAAGTTATCATTATAGTTATTGTTACTGCTATCATTACAGATATTGTTACAGTTATCATTATAGTTTCTATAGTTGATGTGAACGGGTCTTCTGAGGGTTTGTTTAATTAACTAACATTAACTGCAGGCAACAGCAAAACACGTCTAACGAAGCAGGACGCTGCATTTATGAGCTTTATGTGAAGCTGTATAAAAAAAAGTGTTTATATAATCATTACAGAACACAACGTGTGTGTGTGTGTGGTGTGTGTGTGTGTGTGTGTGTGTGTGTGTTGAGCTTAAAGCTTGTGTGTCACTGTGTTAGACGGAGATGAGGAGGTGCTTTAGCAACACACACACACACACACACACACACACAC
This sequence comes from Oxygymnocypris stewartii, assembly GCA_003573665.1. NCBI lineage: Eukaryota > Metazoa > Chordata > Actinopteri > Cypriniformes > Cyprinidae > Oxygymnocypris > Oxygymnocypris stewartii. Next base: position 13,043 of record QVTF01005485.1, read on the forward strand.
ACACAGCCAAAATGACAACGCTCTACTCTCAACACACCAGCAGCCATCCGTTCCTCTCACACACACACACACACCACACGAATGACCCAAACTTTTCATTAAGTGTGTGAAACGCAGGATTGAAGATCCTCCATTTGGCAGCTCTGGTCTGGCTAACGCCGCGCCATTTTGAGCGAAGCACAACGGCATGGATGGTTATGTAAATCAGAAGCTCAAATACAGCCGTGATTCAGTGTGTGTGTGTGTGTGTGTGTGTGTGTGTGTGTGTGTGTGTGTGTGTGTGTTCTGGAGCTGCAGAAATGCTCGTGTGAGAGTCAAAGCGTGTGCTTTTTCCTCCAACAAAGATGGAAAATCAAACTAGCCGAGCAGGGAAAGTACGCCACTGCAGAGCCCAGTGTGGAATTCTGGGATATGTGCCCCCCCCCCCGTCCTCCTCCCAGGATTGAAGGAAGAATGAAGAAGTAGGTCACGTTCAGATCGAACACAAACAAACCAACTAACAAATCAAAGTGTGTTTACTGGCGACACTACGGTGAAGCGCTCGGATCCAGCGGCTCGGCTGATTACAGCAGAAACCGTTTAAACACACGACACAGGCCCAGAACACACCAGCTGCCCCCGGGACCCCGCGCGCACCACACACCCACACACACACCAACCCACACACACACACACACACACCACACACAAACACCACACACCACACAACACCAACCACACACACCCAACACACACACACACAAACAACACACACACACTAAACACAAAACAACAACCCACACAAAAACACACACACAAACACACACACACACACACACACTAAACACACACACACACACACACACACACACACACACACTAAACACCACACACACAAACCACACACACACGAACACACCACACACACACTAAACACACACTACACACTAAACACACACACACACACACACACTAAACACACACACTAAACACTAAACACACACACCACACTAACATACACACACACACTAAACACACACACCACACACACTAAAAAACACACACACACACACACACACACAATAAACATACAATAAACACACACACACACTAAACAAACACACACACACAACTAACACACCCCACACACTAAACAAACACCAACCACACACACCACCACACCACTAACACTCATAATACACACACTAAACACACAACTAAACACCATACTAAACACACACTAAACACCACTAAACACTAACACACACACACACTAACACACCACTAAACCCACACTATACACAAACACACTAAACAAACTAAACACACACACACGCTAAACACTAAACACACACTAACACTAAACACACACACTGTTGTTGCATTCACACCAGGGCTAGACAATATGTTACGATTAATTTAATTATTATTATTTTTTTATTTAAATATACGTGTGTGTGTGTTTGTGTGTTTAGTATGTGTATGTTTTAGTGTCTGTTTTTAGTGTGTGTGTGTGTGTGTGTGTGTGTGCGTGTGTGTGTGTGAGAGAGTGTGAGTGTGTGTTGTGTGTGAGAGAGCGGTGTGCATGTTGAGAGAGAGAGTGTGTGTGTGTGTGTGTGTGTGTGTGTGTGTGTGTGTGTGTGTGTGTGTGTGAGAGAGAGAGAGAGAGTGTGTGCATGTGTGTATATTAGTGTGTGTGTGTAAATATGTCCCTGGAGCACAGACGCAGTCATAAGCAGCACATGTATATTTGTATCAATAGCCAACATACATTGTATGGGTCCAAAATTATACATTTTTATTATCTGCCAAAAATCATTAGGATATTAAGATCATGTTCTATGAAGATATTTAGTACATTTCCTATCATAAACATAATTATTGATTAGTAACAAGCATTGCTAAGAAAACTGTAAAGCTGATTTTCTCAATATTTCGATTTTTTTTGCACCCTTTTCAAATATTGTCCAATCATAACAAACCATACATCAATGGAAAGATTATTTATTCATCTTTCAGATCATGTATACATCTCGATTTCCATAAATGGACCCTTATGACTGGTTTTGTGCTCCAGGGTCGTGTTTACATCTGAACATGTGTGTGACAAACACTCGTGAACGCGCGTGACATCCAGCTGTCAGTCAGCGCTACGCGCACGCGCGCGGGCGGGAGCGGGCGTCATGGACGCGCACCAGTGAATCGCGCACGCAGGAAGTTTTCTGGATGAATCCGGATCAGCTGCGAGAGCAAGAAGCGGATCGGAAGCGGATCTCACCTGCTTCCCGCGGTAGAAGAGCCTCTGCTGCTCCGGCTTCACGTCGAAGATGTCGCGGATCTTGACGCGCAGCGACTCGATCTTCGTGAGGCGCGACAGATCCTCCACCGTCCGCGTCTCTTTGCCGTCGATCGTGCGGATCTGGATCCACATCGTCGCTCCACGCCAACCGACCGACGAGCGTCAAATACGAGCGAGCGACGCGGGAAGCGCGCGTGTTTGGGGGGCGCGAGCGAGCGCGCTCCTCTGCGGGGGAAACGCGCGTCTTGTAAACGGGGGTCACACCAAGTCTCGCGAGGAGAGGGGAGATCTCGCCAAATGTAAATAAGCGGGGGACAAACAGTGCTTTTTAAAGAGGACAGAGACGCTTTAAAAACATTCCAAAGAGAAGTTTAGAGAAAGACAAATAAATCAGATTAATATTACTCAATAAATGAGATCAAAATAAATAATTAGGAAAATTATTAAATAAATACATATACATTTAATCATTTATTTTAAAGCAAATGAGGACAATGGAAGCAATAATATACAAGTCTCTGTTAGCTTAACACAGTGCACTAGCAAGGGTTTATTGGGGGGGGGGGTATATAATAAAAAGAAAACAGATAGAATAGAGCAAGCTAGTGTTAGAGCCCTATTTTGCTTTTGTTAATTATATAATAAAACAAATAGACAGAATACAAAAAGATTTGCGTGCTGGAGTTATAAGGAATATAATTAGAATAGAGCATGCTGGAGTTATAATGAATAGAATTAGAATAGAGCGTGCTGGAGTTATAAGGAATATAATTAGAATAGAGCATGCTGGAGTTATAATGAAATAGAATTAGAATAGAGCGTGCTGGGAGTTATAAGGAATAGAATAGAATAGAGCGTGCTGGAGTTATAAGGAATATAATTAGAATAGAGCATGCTGGAGTTATAAGGAATAGAATTAGAATAGAGCGTGCTGGAGTTATAAGGAATATAATTAGAATAGAGCGTGCCAGAGTTATAAGGAATATAATTAGAATAGAGCATGCTGGAGTTATAATGAATAGAATTAGAATAGAGCGTGCTGGAGTTATAAGGAATAGAATTAGAATAGAGCGTGCTGGAGTTATAAGGAATATAATTAGAATAGAGTGTGCTGGAGTTATAAGGAATATAATTAGAATAGAGCATGCTGGAGTTATAATGAATAGAATTAGAATAGAGCGTGCTGGAGTTATAAGGAATAGAATTAGAATAGAGCGTGCTGGAGTTATAATGAATAGAATTAGAATAGAGCGTGCTGGGGTTATAAGGAATAGAATTAGAATAGAGCGTGCTGGAGTTATAAGGAATATAATTAGAATAGAGCATGCTGGAGTTATAATGAATAGAATTAGAATAGAGCGTGCTGGAGTTATAAGGAATATAATTAGAATAGAGCGTGCCAGAGTTATAAGGAATATAATAGAATAGAGCATGCTGGAGTTATAATGAATAGAATTAGAATAGAGCGTGCTGGAGTTATAAGGAATAGAATTAGAATAGAGCGTGCTGGAGTTATAAGGAATATAATTAGAATAGAGTGTGCTGGAGTTATAAGGAATATAATTAGAATAGAGCATGCTGGAGTTATAATGAATATAATTAGAATAGAGCGTGCTGGAGTTATAAGGAATAGAATTAGAATAGAGCGTGCTGGAGTTATAAGGAATATAATTAGAATAGAGTGTGCTGGAGTTATAAGGAATATAATTAGAATAGAGCATGCTGGAGTTATAATGAATAGAATTAGAATAGAGCGTGCTGGAGTTATAAGGAATAGAATTAGAATAGAGCGTGCTGGAGTTATAAGGAATATAATTAGAATAGAGCATGCTGGAGTTATAAGGAATAGAATTAGAATAGAGCGTGCTGGAGTTATAAGGAATATAATTAGAATAGAGCGTGCCAGAGTTATAAGGAATATAATTAGAATAGAGCATGCTGGAGTTATAATGAATAGAATTAATAGAGCGTGCTGGAGTTATAAGGAATAGAATTAGAATAGAGCGTGCTGGAGTTATAAGGAATATAATTAGAATAGAGTGTGCTGGAGTTATAAGGAATATAATTAGAATAGAGCATGCTGGAGTTATAATGAATAGAATTAGAATAGAGCGTGCTGGAGTTATAAGGAATAGAATTAGAATAGAGCGTGCTGGAGTTATAATGAATAGAATTAGAATAGAGCGTGCTGGAGTTATAAGGAATAGAATTAGAATAGAGCGTGCTGGAGTTATAAGGAATATAATTAGAATAGAGCATGCTGGAGTTATAAGGAATAGAATTAGAATAGAGCGTGCTGGAGTTATAAGGAATATAATTAGAATAGAGCGTGCCAGAGTTATAAGGAATATAATTAGAATAGAGCATGCTGGAGTTATAATGAATAGAATTAGAATAGAGCGTGCTGGAGTTATAAGGAATAGAATTAGAATAGAGCGTGGCTGGAGTTATAAGGAATATAATTAGAATAGAGTGTGCTGGAGTTATAAGGAATATAATTAGAATAGAGCATGCTGGAGTTATAATGAATAGAATTAGAATAGAGCGTGCTGGAGTTATAAGGAATAGAATTAGAATAGAGCGTGCTGGAGTTATAAGGAATATAATTAGAATAGAGTGTGCTGGAGTTATAAGGAATATAATTAGAATAGAGCATGCTGGAGTTATAATGAATAGAATTAGAATAGAGCGTGCTGGAGTTATAAGGAATATAATTAGAATAGAGCATGCTGGAGTTATAAGGAATAGAATTAGAATAGAGCGTGCTGGAGTTATAAGGAATATAATTAGAATAGAGCGTGCCAGAGTTATAAGGAATATAATTAGAATAGAGCATGCTGGAGTTATAATGAATAGAATTAGAATAGAGCGTGCTGGAGTTATAAGGAATATAATTAGAATAGAGCGTGCTGGAGTTATAATGAATATAATTAGAATAGAGCATGCTGGAGTTATAATGAATAGAATTAGAATAGAGCGTGCTGGGTTATAATGAATAGAATTAGAATAGAGCGTGTTAGAGTTATAAGGAATATAATTAGAATAGAGCATGCTGGAGTTATAATGAATAGAATTAGAATAGAGCGTGCTGGAGTTATAATGAATAGAATTAGAATAGAGCGTGCTGGAGTTATAAGGAATATAATTAGAATAGAGCGTTGCTGGAGTTATAAGGAATATAATTAGTATAGAGCGTGTTAGAGTTATAAGGAATATAATTAGAATAGAGCGTGCTGGAGTTATAAGGAATAGGATTAGAATAGAGCGCGCTGGAGTTATAAGGAATATAATTAGAATAGAGCGTGCCGGAGTTATAAGGAATAGAATTAGAATAGAGTGTGCTAGATTTATAATTATTAGAATAGAGCGTGCTGGATTTAAAATGAATAGAATTAGAATAGAGTGTGCTAGAGTTATAAGGAATAGAATTAGAATATAGCGTGCTGTAGTTATGATGAATAAAATTAGAATAGAGCATGCTAGAGTTATAAGGAACAGAATAAGAATAGAGCGTGCTGGAGTTATAATGAATAGAATTAGAATAGAGCGTGCTGGAGTTATAAGGAATAGAATTAGAATAGAGCGTGCTGGAGTTATAAGGAATATAATTAGAATATAGCGTGCTGGAGTTATAAGGAATATAATTAGAATAGAGCGTGCTGGAGTTATAAGGAATAGAATTAGAATAGAGCATGCTAGAGTTATAAGGAATAGAATTAGAATAGAGCGTGCTGTGGTTATAAGGAATAGAATTAGAATAGAGCGTGCTGGAGTTTAATGAATAGAATTAGAATAGAGTGTGCTGGAGTTAAAATGAATAGAATTAGGATAGAGCGTGCTGGAGTTATAAGGAATAGAATTAGAATAGAGCGCGCTGGAGTTATAAGGAATAGAATTAGAATATAGCGTGCTGGAGTTATAAGGAATAGAATTATAATAGAGCATGCTGGAGTTATAAGGAATAGAATTAGAATATAGCGTGCTGGAGTTATAAGGAATAGAATTAGAATAGAGCGTGCTAGAGTTATAAGGAATATAATTAGAATAGAGTGTACCAGAGTTATAATGAATATAATTAGGATAGAGTGTCATAGATTTATAAGGAATAGAATTAGAATAGAGCATGCTAGATTTATAAGGATTAGAATTAGAATAGAGCGTGCTAGAGTTATAAGGAATAGAATAAGAATAGAGCGTGCTGGAGTTATAAGGAATATAATTAGAATATAGTGTGCTGGAGTTATAAGGAATATAATTAGAATAGAGCGTGCCAGAGTTATAATGAATAGAATTAGAATAGAGCGTGCTGGAGTTATAAGGAATATAATTAGAATAGAGCATGCTAGAGTTATAAGGAATATAATTAGAATAGAGCGTGCCAGAGTTATAAAGAATAGAATTAGGATAGAGCGTGCTAGATTGATAAGGAATATAATTAGAATAGAGCGTGCTAGATTTATAAGGAATATAATTAGAATAGAGCGTGCTAGAGTTATAATGAATAGAATTAGAATAGAGCGTGCTAGAGTTATAAGGAATAGAATTAGAATAGAACGTGCTAAAGTTATAAGGAATAGAATAAGAATAGAGCGTGCTGGAGTTATAATGAATAGAATTAGAATAGAGCGTGCTAGAGTTATAAGGAATAGAATTAGAATAGAACGTGCTAAAGTTATAAGGAATAGAATAAGAATAGAGCATGCTGGAGTTATAATGAATAGAATTAGAATAGAGCGTGCTGCTGTTATAAGGAATAGAATAAGAATAGAGCGTGCTAGAGTTATAATGGATAGAATTAGAATAGAGCGTGCTAGAGTTATAAGGAATAGAATTAGAATAGAACGTGCTAGAGTTATAATGAATAGAATTAGAATAGAACGTGCTAGAGTTATAATGAATAGAATTAGAATAGAGCATGCTAGAGTTATAAGGAATAGAATTAGAATAGAACGTGCTAAAGTTATAAGGAATAGAATAAGAATAGAGCGTGCTGGAGTTATAATGAATAGAATTAGAATAGAGCGTGCTGGAATTATGGTTGGAGTTGCGGGGGGGGGGTACTGCCATAGATTAAAATAAATACATAAGTAAATACACAAAATAATGTCAAATCTCGTGAAGTGTAAATAGATGCTGAACTTTTCCTTTAAAATCCTCTGACGCTTATTATATTGTTATTCCTAATAATTAAGATGTAATTAGGTTAATTATCAACCTTTCTGGGTGGTCTATAAATGCTTCAATATTTTAAACTGCAGTTCTTCTCGATTTTATCATTACAATTATTAATAGTATAGTACTTAATACATTAATTATAAAACATATAATAAGATTATATTATTAATAATAATAATGAGCAATTATGGTTTTCGTGAGCTCCTATTAATAGTGATTATTATATTTCTGCTGAAAGATGGTTAAAAAGAAAACATATTCATAACCTGCATTGGGTCTTGTTTGGTGCTATTATCATAACTGAATTATGTCATCATATGTGGAGGAAATTCTGTTTTTGGAGGAAGATGAGACTCAGAACACAGTACTAGTTAATACTAGTTAATACACCTCAAACTCGTTAACTGTTCAAACGAAGCATGACTGTCAAGCTACAGCTACCCGAGGAGTTTTAATCAAACATATCACCTTATGAGTTTCATGTTTGTGACCATAAATGCATTAAAAAGTTATGAATTTGACTAAACCGGATGTTTGTGACCATAAATGCATTAAAAAGTTATGAATTTGACTAGTTATGTAATTTGACTAAACCGGATGTTTGTGACCATAAATGCATTAAAAAGTTATGAATTGACTAGTTATAGATTTGACTAGTTATGGATTTGACTAAACCGGATGTTGTGGCCATAAATGCATTAAAAAGTTATGAATTTGACTAGTTATAGATTTGACTAGTTATGTATTTGACTAAACCAGATGTTTGTGGCCATAAATGCATTAAAAAGTTATGAATTTGACTAGTTATGTATTTGACTAAACCGGATGTTTGTGACCATAAATGCATTAAAAAGTTATGAATTTGACTAGTTATAGATTTGACTAGTTATGGATTGGACTAACCGGATGTTTGTGGCCATAAATGCATTAAAAAGTTATGAATTTGACTAGTCATGTATTTGACTAAACCAGATGTTTGTGGCCATAAATGCATTAAAAAGTTATGAATTTGACTAGTTATGTATTTGACTAAACCGGATGTTTGTGGCCATAAATGCATTAAAAAGTTATGAATTTGACTAGTTATGTATTTGACTAAACCGGATGTTTGTGGCCATAAATGCATTAAAAGTTATGAATTTGCCTAAAAAGTGCCAAGTTCGGATTTATCTGAAGTGTTGTGAGTTTCCATAAAAGCAGATACAATATATCAATAAATATAACATTTAATATTAAAATGAAATGTTAGAGAGGTCATGACATGATTTTTTTCGTGTGTGTGTGTGTTCCTTGAGGTTTACTTATAAATGCTGATGAAGTTTTTTGCACAAAAAATAAAATATGTGGGAAAATTCGACCATAGTGGGCGGAGCCTATGTCGACGTCTCGCTCTGGAGGCGTGTCTATGCAAATGTATGTGCTCGGGTGACGTCACCACTCGGATCCAAACGAGCCATTTTTGGAGCTTGGCTGATAATTATGGGACTTTAAGTTATAAAAAACTTGTAATATGCCAATTTGATTTCTCATGCCATGACCCCTTTAATATTTAACAATAAACATTGTGGCAGTTAGCGGCATCTGTAACTACAAATAAATTGAACTAAATTAGATTTAAAATACATCAGAATAACAATTAAATAGATTTTTAAAATATTTAGATAAATAACTGTTAACACTGTAAAGCGGCTTTGACATGATATAACTATCGGTGAGAATAATAAACATCAAACTCAATCAAGAGTGCACATATGCAAATATATGACCTTTTATGTACATGATAGAAAAAATGAAACATGTAAAAGCACACAAGCCACGTCTGTCTTTAAATGTTTTATTAATCACAGAAGCTGTATAATGTATAGAGGTGAAAGCGTCTCCAAACCACGTGATAAATAAACGATGGAGAGGAGCGCGAGGAACACAACGAAAGCCTAAACACGCACGCGTCTGATATACAAAATCAAGACACGACAGCCGGAGGTCAAAGATATCAAACTCGTGTCTCAAATAAACAACGAAGCACATGTCGAGGTATAAACGGACCGTAAATGCAGAGCAAAGCTTGTGGCGAACGCCTCAGAAACCTACAATCACACCCAGGTTTATAATAAGTACACATCCATAATATACTAGACTCTAGTGTGCTATTTGAGGACGCTGTGAATGTGCTTTTAACACTCTCTCTGTCCCCACTTGAAATTAAAGATGGGGGACTAAATACAGAGATAGTGTGTTAAAAGGCATTCACAGCGTCCCAAAGTAGCACACTTGAGTACACTATTTGTAATATGTTATGGAAGTGCACTTAAACTGGGCGGGCTTAAAGAAACACAGAAATGACCTTTTGTACATTCCAGAAAATCAACGAAGCAGACGCTAACGACTGCGCAGCTCCGTCTGAAGCCTGTAGACGGATCCGAGCGGTTCACACGCTGCAGACGGAGACTAATCTTCATCCGAGGAATCCCTGTCGAAGTTGTAGGCCATGAAGAGAACGTCAGGTCGAGCGGGGACCAGAGCGTGGCCCGGTTTCACCATCTCGAAGCCCAGAAAGCTGAAGGTACGCACAAGTTTCACTGAGGACACACACGCACACACGTCAGTACAGCTCACACACACACGTCAGTACAGCTCACGCTCACACTCACACACACGTCAGTACAGCTCACACTCACTCACACACACACACACACACACACACACACACACGTCAGTACAGCTCACGCTCACACTCACGTCAGTACAGCTCACACTCACTACACACACACACACGTCAGTACAGCTCACACACTCACACACACACACACACACACACGTCAGTACAGCTCACGCTCACACTCACGTCAGTACAGCTCACACTCACTCACACACACACACACACGTCAGTACAGCTCACACACTCACTCACACACACGTCAGTACAGCTCACACACTCACTCACACACACGTCAGTACAGCTCACACACTCACACACACACACGTCAGTACAGCTCACACACACACACACACACGTCAGTACAGCTCACACACACCACACACACACACACACACACACACACTCACGTCAGTACAGCTCACACACACTCACGTCAGTACAGCTCACACACACTCACGTCAGTACAGCTCACACACACTCACGTCAGTACAGCTCACACACACTCACGTCAGTACAGCTCACACACACACACGTCAGTACAGCTCACACACACTCACGTCAGTACAGCTCACACACACTCACGTCAGTACAGCTCACACACACTCACGTCAGTACAGCTCACACACTCACGTCAGTACAGCTCACACACTCACGTCAGTACAGCTCACACTCACACTCACGTCAGTACAGCTCACACACACACACGTCAGTACAGCTCACACACTCACACACACACACACACCACACACACACGTCAGTACAGCTCACGCTCACACTCACGTCAGTACAGCTCACACTCACTCACACACACACACGTCAGTACAGCTCACACACTCACTCACACACACGTCAGTACAGCTCACACACTCACTCACACACAACGTCAGTACAGCTCACACACTCACTCACACACACGTCAGTACAGCTCACACACACACACACACACACACACACTCACGTCAGTACAGCTCACACACACTCACGTCAGTACAGCTCACACACACTCACGTCAGTACAGCTCACACACACTCACGTCAGTACAGCTCACACACACTCACGTCAGTACAGCTCACACTCACGTCAGTACAGCTCACACACACTCACGTCAGTACAGCTCACACACACACTCACGTCAGTACAGCTCACACACCACGTCAGTACAGTTCTCTCACACACACGTCAGTACAGTTCTCTCACACACACGTCAGTACAGCTCTCTCTCACACACACACCACACACACACCACACACACACACACACACACACAACCACACACACCACACACACACCACACCACACACACACACACACACCACACAAACACACGTGAGTACAGCTCACACACACACCACGTCAGTACAGCTCACACACACACAAACATAAGTCAGTACAGTACACACACACACGGTTAAACCAGAAGAGTGTGACGTACCACGATCGTCTCGGTTCTTATAGAAGCAGACGAAGACACTAACGACTTTCAGATGTTCTTCTGCAAACTCCAGCAGAGAGATGAAGCTGGAACATACACAAGCGCACGCAGATTAATACACACGCACACACACACACACACCACTGTGGTGTTGCTTTGGTGTTGTAGGTGGTTGCCGGGGTGTTGCTGTGGTGTTGTGGGTGGTTGTCAGGGTGTTGTGTGTGGTTGCTAGGCGCTCACCTCTCTTTGCTGCCCTCTGGAAATGATTCGCAGGGAATCTCCACGAAACAGGCCGGGGCCCGAAGCACCGCCTCCCATTTGATCGCCCGTGAAACGGTGGGACAGCTTTGGAATGCAGAATCCGGGGGCGACCGGCCCCAGCGGGCTCTTCGGTCACAGTCAACTTCCTGTCCTGTGGAGCCAATCATAAGAGGAGTTAAGGAGTCTGTCCTGATTATCACTTCATATCAGTGTTCTGTGATTATAGCACTTCAGTAGTTTGTCTGAATCATGCGTTTCATTTCTGCCAAATGAGCATCTGAACGGTCTCTGATGTAAGAGAGGTCAGATACATGGTGTGAACATGCAGTGTGTGTGGTGTGTGTGTGAGAGAGAGAGAGAGCGTGCGAGAGAGAGAGAGAGAGAGAGCGCGCGAGAGAGAGAGAGGAGAGCGCGAGAGAGAGAGAGAGAGCATGTGTGTGAGAGAGAGAGAGCGTGTATGAGAGAGAAGAGAGAGCATGTGTGTGAGAGCGTGTGTGTGAGAGCGTGTGTGTGAAGAGAGAGCGAGCGAGCGAGCGCACGTGAGAGAGAGCGCGCGAGAGAGAGAGCGCGCGAGAGAGAGAGCGAGTGAGAGAGAGAGACTGCGTGTGTGGAGCGCGTGAGAGAGAGAGACTGCGTGTGTGAGAGCGCGCGCGTGTGAGAGAGAGCAGCGCGTGTGAGAGAGAGCAGCGCGTGTGAGAGAGAGCGCGTGTGAAGGGGCTCGCACACCGGATGCGCAACGCCGCGTCGCGCCATGTCTTTCAAATTCGAACACATTGTTTTCAATGTGTGTACGCACACCGGCAGCGCCATTTGGCGTCTGTCCGCAGCGCATAGCAACGACTGTTTAGAACGCTGTTCTAGACGTGGCGCTGCTCGGCGCGGCTCGTTCGGTGTGCGACCCCCTTGAGAGAGAGCAGCGTGAGAGAGAGCGCGCGTGAGAGAGAGCGCGCGTGAGAGAGAGCGCGCGTGAGAGAGAGCGCGTGAGAGAGAGCGCGCGTGGAGAGAGCGCGCGTGAGAGAGAGCGCGCGTGAGAGAGCGCGCGTGAGAGAGAGAGCGCGTGTGAGAGAGAGCGCGTGTGAGAGAGCGCGCGTGTGAGAGAGCGCGCGTGAGAGAGCGCGCGTGAGAGAGAGCGCGTGAGAGAGAGACTGCGTGTGTGTGTGTGGTGTGTGTGAGAGTGCGTGTGTGTGTGTGAGCGTGCGTGCGTGTGAGAGAGAGCGCGTGTGAGAGAGAGCGCGTGTGAGAGAGAGCGCGTGTGAGAGAGAGCGCGTGTGAGAGAGAGCGCGTGTGAGAGAGAGCGGTTGAGAGAGAGCGCGTGTGAGAGAGAGCGCGTGTGAGAGAGAGCGCGTGTGAGAGAGAGCGCGTGTGAGAGAGAGCGCGTGTGAGAGAGAGCGCGTGTGAGAGAGAGCGCGCGTGAGAGAGAGCGCGCGTGAGAGAGAGCGCGCGTGAGAGAGAGCGCGCGTGAGAGAGAGCGCGCGTGAGAGAGAGCGCGCGTGGAGTGAGAGCGCGCGTGAGAGAGAGCGCGCGTGAGAGAGAGCGCGCGTGAGAGAGAGCGCGTGAGTGAGAGCGCGCGTGAGAGAGAGCGCGCGTGAGAGAGAGCGCGCGTGAGAAGATAGCGCGCGTGAGAGAGAGCGCGTGAGAGAGAGCGCGTGTGGAGAGAGCGCGTGTGAGAGAGCGCGTGTGAGAGAGAGCGCGTGTGTGAGAGAGCGCGTGTGAGAGAGAGCGCGTGTGTGAGAGAGCGCGTGTGTGAGAGAGCGCGTGTGAGAGAGAGCGCGTGTGAGAGAGAGCGCGTGTGAGAGAGAGCGTGTGAGAGAGCGCGTGTGAGAGAGCGCGTGTGAGAGAGAGCGCGTGTGAGAGAGCGCGTGTGAGAGAAGCGCGTGTGAGAGAGAGCGCGTGTGAGAGAGAGCGCGTGTTGAGAGAGAGCGCGCGTGAGAGAGAGCGCGCGTGAGAGAGAGCGCGCGTGAGTGAGAGCGCGCGTGGGAGAGCGCGCGGTGAGAGAGAGCGCGCGTGAGAGAAGCGCGCGTGAGAGAGAGCGCGTGTGAGAGAGAGCGCGTGTGAGAGAGAGCGCGTGAGAGAGAGAGCGCGTGTTGAGAGAGAGCGCGTGTGAGAGAGAGCGCGTGTGGAGAGCGCGCGAGAGAGAGCGCGTGAGAGAGAGACTTCGTGTGTGTGTGTGTGTGTGAGAGTGCGTGCGTGCGTGTTTTGTGTGTGAAGTGCGTGCGTGTGAGAGTGCGTGTGAGTGAGAGTGCGTGCGAGTGAGAGTGCGTGCGAGTGAGAGTGCGTGCGAGTGAGAGTGCGTGCGAGTGAGAGTGCGTGCGAGTGAGAGTGCGTGCGAGTGAGAGTGCGTGCGAGTGAGAGTGCGTGCGAGTGAGAGTGCGTGAGAGTGAGAGTGCGTGAGAGTGAGAGTGCGTGAGAGTGTGCGGCGTGCAGTGTGCACTATGTAACTTGTAGTGTGTGGCGTGCAGCGTGCGGTGTGTAACGTGTAGTGAGTGGGGTGAAGCGTGTATTGATGGGGTGAAGCGTGTAGTGAGTGGGGTGAAGCGTGCAGTGAGTGGGGTGAAGCGTGTAGTGAGTGGGGTGAAGCGTGTAGTGAGTGGGGTGAAGCGGTAGTGAGTGGGGTGAAGCGTGCAGTGAGTGGGGTAAGCGTGTAGTGAGTGGGGTGAAGCGTGTAGTGAGTGGGGTGAAGCGTGTAGTGAGTGGGGTGAAGCGTGCAGTGAGTGGGGTGAAGCGTGTAGTGAGTGGGGTGAAGCGTGCAGTGAGTGGGGTGAAGCGTGCAGTGAGTGGGGTGAAGCTGCAGTGAGTGGGGTGAAGCGTGTAGTGGAGTGGGGTGAAGCGTGTAGTGAGTGGGGTGAAGCGTGTAGTGAGTGGGTGAAGCGTGTAGTGAGTGGGGTGAAGCGTGTAGTGAGGGGATGCAGTGTGCAGTATGCAGATACTCACGGAGTACAGCTGCAGCTGCGGTGGTTCTGCTGTGGATGAGTGATCCCGTGCTCCATTCCCTCGCCCACCTGGGATCTTCAAGGGGGTGAGGGGCATCAGGAACACCACAGAGGCCCTGGACCAGTGGTACTAACTGCAGCACAGCGACAGACTGAGGAGAGCGAGAAACACATTACACACCACACACACACACACACACACACACACAACTATTGCAGCACAGCGACAGACTGAGAGAGAGACAAATAGTTCTGTGTGTATATGATATGAGGCTAGTTTAGACTTTTATTTTGACGGGTGTCCGTGATAGTTCTGTGTGTATATGATATGAGGCTAGTTTGACTTTTATTTTGACGGGTGTCCGTGAATAGTTCTGTGTATATGATATGAGGCTAGTTTAGACTTTTATTTTGACGGGTGTCCGTGAATAGTTCTGTGTGTATATGATATGAGGCTAGTTTTAGACTTTTATTTTGACGGGTGTCCGTGAATAGTTCTGTGTGTATATGATATGAGGCTAGTTTAGACTTTTATTTTGACGGGTGTCCGTGAATAGTTCTGTGTGTATATGATATGAGGCTAGTTTAGACTTTTATTTTGACGGTGTCCGTGAATAGTTCTGTGTGTAATATATGAGGCTAGTTTAGACTTTTATTTTGACGGGTGTCCGTGAATAGTTCTGCGGTATATATGATACGAGGCTAGTTTTACTCAAATCTGCTGAAGTGACTCTCAGAGCAGTTCTGTAGATATTATTCATATATTTAAAATCCTCATTAGTGAGGCGGCAGATACTAATATCACCGAAAGCGCAATGTGTATTGTATTTTTCTAATAAAATAAATAATTGCATGAAATAAATACACGTTAGATCAAATAACACATACAGATACATTACTTATAAAAATACACATTAAAAAACAATGAAAATTTGATTGTAAACAATATAACTCAATGCAAGTATCACTGAAATATCGTTTTTATTAACATTTAATTTTAATTGTTAATGTTTTATCGTCATATATATATATATTATAATATATAGGCTATTAACTTTATTTCAGATTTAATTTTGTTTAGTACATAAAATTGATAAATGTTCTAGCTGATATAAAATATTTAATTTAATGTAACTTATTTT
>QVTF01005486.1:0-28910 GCA_003573665.1 Oxygymnocypris stewartii
GACAGACAGACAGACAGACAGACAGACAGACAGACAGACAGATAGACAGACAGACAGACAGACAGATAGATAGATAGATAGATAGATAGACAGACAGACAGATAGATAGATCGATAGATGATAGATAGATTGATAGATGATAGATAGATAGATAGATAGACAGACAGACAGACAGACAGACAGACAGACAGATAGATAGACAGACAGACAGACAGACAGACAGATAGACAGACAGACAGACAGACAGACAGACAGACAGACAGACAGACAGACAGACAGACAGACAGATAGACAGACAGACAGACAGATAGACAGCTAGATGATAGATAGATAGATAGATAGATAGATCGATAGATGATAGATAGATTGATAGATGATAGATAGATAGATAGATAGATAGATAGATAGATAGATAGACAGACAGACAGACAGACACACAGACAGACAGAGAGACAGATAGATAGATAGATAGATAGATAGATAGATAGAGATAGATAGATAGATAGATAGATAGATAGATAGATAGATGATAGATAGATAGATAGATGATAGATAGATAGATAGATAGATAGATAGATGATAGATAGATAGATAGATAGATAGATAGATAGATAGATAGATAGATAGATAGATAGATAGATAGATGATAGATAGATAGATAGATAGATAGATAGATAGATGATAGATAGATAGATGATAGATAGATAGATAGATAGATGATAGATAGATAGATAGATAGATAGATAGATAGATAGATAGATAGATAGATAGATGATAGATAGATAGATAGATAGATAGATAGATGATAGATAGATAGATAGATAGATAGATAGATGATAGATAGATAATTCCATAGGATAAATAAAAGCAAACTGCATTTGATTTGTATTCCCTGGGAACCGAACCCATGACTTCATTGCTAGAGCCACGTTCTACTGTTTGACCTGCAGGCTGTCGTACAGGAAGAGTACAGCTATCAAACACTGTACATGTGGATAGCAGCTCAGATCATTTGATCTTGGGAGGGTTTGATGAGAACAGTTTGAGATCATATGGAGACTGCAGACGGTTTGAGACATTATTGAGGTCTGTTCTGAAACTCTAGAGGAGACACACATAAGAAATGAAGACTATCATGAAGCAACAGTAAATGTTTGCCTGTATTTCGGTGCTGAGCTGACGTGTGTAGAGTTGTCTTCTAACTCTCTGCTACAAATAAAGTGAACATCAAAAGTGGATGTCTTGCGTTGGCGTATTTATGCATCCGCTACACAAAATATATATATAAATATAAGGGTCATTTAATTATTTCCCTGCCCCCAGAATATTTTGTTGTATGAATGTCTGAACATGTAATATGAACCTGCTTCTTCTTCACCTGTGTTTTGATAGAGATTCTGTATTTTTCTGAAAATGCATAATAGCGCCCCCTACCGTATAACAGTGAAAACACGGAAAGCCAGAAAATTCCTCCCATAGGAGGGAAAGAGTTAAAAGCACAACTCGAGACCCGTTCTGTTTATTGCATGCTGTTTTCAAACACAAGAACAGCAATTACGTAAGTTTTGCATTTCTCCGAAAATATAGCGCACACACAAATGTTTGTCTTTTATAGATACGTTTCCATTATTTTATTCATACTTTCAGTATCAAATGCAATCAATCTATCATCAACTTTTTTCTCGACTTGATTTTTCCAAAGTGCATCCTGGGATTGCTTTATTTGTAAAGGATACATGCAATGCTGTAACTTACTGTAGGCCTACATGGTTTAAGAAAGCGTGTCATGTTTTCCCGTAAAAATATAAGAACAGCCTTAAAACTGGTTTATATTTTAAGTTTGTGTTCTTAGTTCACTGGCAAAATCACTAGTTCTTGTTTTAATAATAAATAGTCAATAATAAATAGTCACAAATTAATAAATAAAAATATGTAAAAGAATAAGTCAATACACTTGTGATATTAATGTATGAAGAAAAACTAGTTTTGAACCAGAGATATATAAGCTTCAGGAAAAAGCAAGCTATGAGAGTCGTTCTGATGTTGAAAATCTGAACTGGATCTATAATCTGGGACATTTTGTAGCTTGACAAATAGGCTGGTCACCACAGTTTTGTAGCACAACTAGTCTTTCACCAAAGTAACTGCTCTCTTCAGAGTGTTTGTCTTTGATTAATTCCTCCACTCCTGCGTTCCATGACACACAGCTGCAGTAAACCGCCACTACATACCAGCCGCATGCCGCTAACAGATGGACGCGGCAATCTGAAGATCAATAACGTGTTATCAGGCCGCCCAGTGAGTTGAGTGCTGCGGTATTGGCTTGATGGAGCTGGCTTTGAGTTTGTGTGTTTACATCTGAAATCTTTAGAATACTCAGCCTGTCAAACACACACACACACACACACACACACACACACACACACACACACTCACGCACACACACACGCACACGCACACACTCACGCACACGCACACACTCACGCACACGCACACGCACACACTCACAACCACACACACACACACACACACACACACACACCACACACACACACACACACACCACACACACACACCCACACACACACACACTCCACCTCAGTCATGGCCCTTGAGTTTGCAGCTCATCACTCTTCCTGACATTCACTGTGACCTTGATTCATTTGGAAGTCATATTTTATCCGGGATATTTAGTAGAACGGACTTGTTGTAAGTACTGTATGAATGGCATCAGCTCTCAGAAATGCCTCTTACTGTATCTTATGTTGTTGGTTATTTCATTATGTGCTTCATTATGAGGAAGTTCGTGTGTCACAGTAGTCAGTGAAAGATCAGATTATTCATTTACATTTATATTTATGCATTTAGCAGACGCTTTTATCCAAAGCGACTTACAGTGAATTCAGGCTATACATTTTTGCAAGTTTTGTGTGTTCGCTGGGAATTGAACCCACAACCTTTTGTGCTGCTAACGTAATGCTCTACGCCTGAGCCACAGGAACATAATGAGTCTAATGGCAGTGTAAAAATAGCAAAAGACACAAGACATTGTAAATCTGTCTGTCTGTTTGAAGACCAGACACGCTCTCATGACAATTTGACTGTTGCTTGCCAAAAATAATAATAGTAATAATCTGAACATTTGACCAATTCATGATAACAATTTTGATTATTTCAAAGTACTCAACCTGGTGTAAATGTAAAACAAATTCACTTGTTAAATATCTTTGCAGAAATTATGAAATATGAAGACAAATATTGTACAAACTTGTCTTATACATATCCTTTATGTTCAGAAACGGAGCTGGGTAGGTTGCTTACTCCGTTGCTGATTACAGATTACATGATGAAACTGTTAGTAAAGTAATCTAAGTTACTCATTTTAGGTGATGTATTCTGACTACTTTTTAAATTACTTTGAGGTAAAATCTAACTTGATTTAAACATCATTAAACGTACCATATTGATAAAAAATTAAATAAATAATAATAATAATTTCAACATGAAATGCATTAAACGTTACATTACACTGGGCTTTCCCAAACTGGGCTTAATGTAAGAACTGCAGTGGCTGTGTGAGTTAATAAAAAAAAACATTATACATTAATTAAATTATAAATATATATATTCTTGTTTTAAGGATAAATCTTAAACATAGCAATAAAACAAGCAAACAGATAATTAATCAACACACTTGTGATAGTATTGAAGTAAAACGTCTCTAGTTTAAAACTTGGCCTAATATTAGAACTGCAGATGGGTTTGTGATTTGATAAAAAACTAACAATGAATTAAATCATAAAATGTAGAATAAATTATTTAAACACTAAAACAAGAAATATTTAATTTATTTACCTGCTTGTCAATGTGACTTCATCAAACTGTAAACACGTGAATGCGTTGTTAAATTATTTAAATATGAACTTCCTCTGAGAGATGTCAAGAAATATTTCATATTTACAGAATCGTTAGGAACAGCTCATCAGTACTGAATTAACTTCTCTTTTGAGTATTATTGTGCTTGATAGCATGTTCATATAGTCTAATGTAACGCCAGCCAAACAATGCTGCAATCATTTCATTCAATATTAAAAAAAGAGTTTCATTTTTTTAAAGAATCTCACAGTTAACATGTTAATTTTGACAGCCCTATTCACAGACGTTCACATTTGCATACATGTATAAAGTGTGTTTCAGATCTGAGAATAGGATTTCTGCATGTGTGGCCAATTAAAACAAAGAGCTGTGAATGCTCTGTTTGCACCTGAAAGATCGTTCTGTTCTCTCTGCGTGGCTGAAGAGATATTTGAGGAAAAATCTCAAAAACATCAATGATCTTCTTGTACTTGTATCAGAGAAGCACGCTGGATGATAACAGAATTAAAGCTGCTGCATTGATATTCAGATATCTCCTGCGCTGTCAACACCATTTCGCTGTGGCTGGCCTCAAAAAGAGATTCAACCGTGACACGCTGCTTACAATAACGCTCATCTGCTTCACAGAAAAAAACTATATTCCTGAAGACTAGATGGCGGGAAAATTCAGTTTTCTTTATGTATTTGTCACAGTGTCTTTGAGAGGACAGTGTCATGTGACCAGAATATCCTCACCACACCCACAGATGTCATTCATATCTCAGAGCACAGACGGGATGAAGCTGATGTTAATACACATATTTATTGGTGTTTGAAAGCAAGTATCACTGTTACTATTGTGCAAACGATTGAAGGATAACACTAAGCACATGTGGCGATCCAAAGCAAGCAGCTGTGTCTTATTCACTTATTCACCCAGAAAAACAAAACACCTTGAGTGTTCAAATCAAGTCTTTATATGTAGATCAGGCTGATTACAGATTGTAATTTATTAACAAAACTCAACACTATTTAAGTAACTGAGAGGCATGTTTGTGTTCACTTTCTAGTGATCATGACGGCAGATGAAGGAGAAGAAAAGTGTGGTATTAGGCAACAGAATATAACTACTTATTTCATTTAGTGAATCGAGCACTAAACAAATTCAAGTAATTGTGCCTGCAATTAATAACTGAACTTTACAGATAATCATTTATTTACTACAAATAATTACTTAAATAACCAGATGCACATTGCCCTGTCCGTGACTCTTAGGTGTCGTGTCCCATTAAGACAAACTTCTCATCAATAAAAGTGAATTGATAATGAAGGTGCTTCTTTGATGACAGAATCAATGTTTTGAATTCAATTTGTGAATATTTTAATTGAAGGCCCTTCTTTTTCCAACACAATCTCCATATATACTAAGGTATTTCTTCAGTAATTATGTCAAAGCTGATTGTTTTTAAACTTGTTATGGATACTTCTGTACTGAATTAATTAATATTAACATATCAATAATTACATATTTAATTTAATAATTGAATATTACTATTTTAATAATGTATTGATTTCAAATAGTTTTCATCGATCCTGAGTTCTCCTGGATGAGAACCACTGGTTTAAAGGGAATATTTGTTTACACTCTGAAAATAATATTTCCAAAATTGAACTTTCACAGCAATGCCATTGAAAAACCATTTTGGTTTTCCTTAAAGAACGTTTGGTAACACTTTAGTTTAGGGACCAATACTCACTATTAACATGTTGCCGAATAGCGTGCATATTACTAGTATATCAGCTGTTTATCAAAATCACATCAAATCTCTTTATTGTCACACATCATGTCCACAAGTGTAACGATGGTGACATTTTTAGGTACAAGACTCTGTGCCATGGCAGTACAAGCAACAAGATATGAAAAATGTACAATATACATAAACAACAATATACAACAATATCTTAAAGATATTAGTGCGTATCACACATTAAGCACATATTCATTTCTTAGGGTCCGTTCACACAGAACACATTTTTTCATTAATGCATTACTTTTACATTGTTTTTCCATCTAATCATGCTAGACGGATGTGTTTGAACATTGTGCTCACGTCTTTTGCAGTGTCTTGCTCATGAGTGCCATGTTTTTAATAGAATTGTAACTTTTATTTGCAGTGTCGCTCATCAATGTCAGTTCCAATACAGAGGACCAATCAGAAGAGCCTGGGGGCGGGGCCAGCGCTGCAAGCTTGTTTACAGAAGCAAGTTGGCATAGCAAATGTTTATTTGATGGAAACATGGCAGAGGAGGCACACACACACAAAACACACACACATCCCTGAGCGCTGCATTTGTGAACATGAGACTTATTCTTCATGAGCATATTCTATTGAATATCCCTTAATTTACCCCATATCTAAACTTAACAACTACCTCACTAACGATTAATAAATTAGGAGTTTATTGAGGGAAAGGTCATTGTTAATAGTTAATAGTAAGAATCAGGGGTGATTCTAGGGTGAGTGGATATATACACAAATATGTGTCAGAACATGGGATACACTTAAAAATATAGGCTATATATGTTTAAATTATACTTTAGCTAAGTGCCTTTATTTTTTAAAGCCATATAATTTAAGTATAATATAAATGATATATATATAAGTATGATTAAACATTCAGGGCTCTGTTATAGAGCCTCTATACACTTCATCTTTAGCACTTGTAAATATATTTAGACTGCACATACCCTATTACATAAATAATGCTATGAGAATTATGTTTTAAATATAAAAAGTGTAATATAGAAACATTAAATGATAGAACAAATTTTGTTGTGTCGCGGAGCTGATAAACGGTCAAACGAGTCGTGGGATTTTTCATTTTGATGTTCCTCATATGCAGACAACAGACAAACAAAATGTACTTGAACCGGCAGAAAACATTGGTGTCAGTCCGGAGCCCTGGGCTTTGTTTGGAAACATTGTTGTTAGTGAAATAGAGCAAAAGACATTAAAATCCACTTATTTTTTATGAAATTGTTGCCTGACATGAAGAAAAGTCTGGCACAGACCATGCTAACAAAACATATAATCCCTCTAAATGCGTGTCTCCTAGAAAGACCGTGTATGTATATAATATAATACTATAATTAAATGCCTATATATAGGCTATTTGTTGCTTCAAAGTGACAGGGCTCAGTAACCAACAACCTAATTTGACCGATGGTGAGATTTACATTTACATTTATGCATTTAGCAGACGCTTTTATCCAAAGCGACTTACAGTGCATTCAGGTTATACTTTTTTTTTGTCAGTACATGTGTTCCCTGGGAATCGAACCCACAACCTTTGCGCTGCTAACGCAATGCTCTAACCACTGAGCCACAGGAACAACATAGAGATCTGCTATAACTTCTCATCGATGGTTGGTCAGTCAGAAGTACGAGCGTCAGTGGGCGGTTCCTGACGGGAGTAAACTGCGGTTCAAGATTTTAATGCGCATGAAAACTCAGTGATGATAATGCGTGCAGGGCATGATAATAAAAACATTCGGGGCTTTATTCCCCTTAGCCCACCCCTGGTGAGAAGTGTGAAGGAACCTTTCAGTAAACAGTTCTGAAAAGAAGCATTTTTCTTAGTCAAATCTGTTATAATATAAAGAACCTTTCTTTCCACTATAAAGCACATTTAGTGCAGTGGAAAGATTCCAAGAATTTTAAAGGTTCTTCATGTTTACCGCACAGGATATTCAGGGGGGGAATGGCATTTCATCATTTGAGAAACTCGACAAGCCAACTTCTTTCTTGCAGAACTTTATAATGCATGTGCCTTGGAGGTCTGTGGTTAATGTCAGAGAGGAAGTTGTTCATATGATGTGAGCTTTCAGGGATTACACCACTGTCGCTCTTGTCTGCGCGACTCCCCACGAAAGCAATCAATTAGTCACATTTACTTGATGACAATGGGATCAGATCCAGAGCAATCCACGGCAGATGAACAATCCTTGCAAACATTCCCTCTGCGATTCCCCGGGTGATTCTTATGAAATGTTTAAGCATCTGTCCTGACAGACCAGCAATGGCTTGCAGCTTCTTAACAGTCCCAAGAATGGTCGTGATAAACAAACGCATTAGCTCGTCTGCTGAGCGGCTTGGCAGAGTTTGAGAGCTTCCGGAGGAACATTTAAGACTCATGTATCACCATTGTCTCGCTGCTCACATTGAATGGATTACAAATCAACTCTTTAGCTCCTTAAGTAAATCAGAGCAGAGTGCAGTTGGGAATTGTCATGATTGCAAAGAGGACGATGTCTCTGCAGAATTGCTAATAGTGCTGTAAAAGGAGCATTTGTGTTTTGGACAAGATTGTTAAACTTGGAGCAGAGAAAGCAAGAGATGGTCGGACAGCAGGCGTCCCAAGAAGAGCAAATCATTTTCACAGAAGCAGAGCTCAGCTAAGCGCCTAATCTTCAATGCTCAGGGAATACAAATGATCCGGTAATCGTCTGCGACCTTGACTCGGGAAAGAAGGTCACGATGTTGGGCCGGGTGTTCGTGTCAGACGTTGCTTTATGGATGTGCGGTAAATAATTAGTAAACCAAACGACATAGGCTGGGATCATCAGGGGAGGCACGTATTTTATGCCCTGTTGATCAGATTTTGTTATTAATGTTAGCCATTCTCATTCAAAACCCATAACATCGAGCATTAAAGTTCAGCGTGTGCGTCATTGTGCAAGACTCAGAAAGCACGACTGTGCATGTGTTTTTCTTCAAATAAAGTTAACTTTAGCTGCATGTCATGTTATTTAATATTTGTCAGAGCTGAGTCACTGGAGTCCATTGAGCATAGTTCTGAATACAAAATAATACTCAACATAATCGACACAGAAGATGAAATCAACAGATGTAGTATCGTGAATGAAGCCCATTTGCATTCTAAGTGTAGAAAGTGTTTTACAGAGCAAATAAACCAAATCTCCTCTTTAGATTTTCTGATGATGAAGCATACTGCCATATAAACTCCATGCAATCACCCTGTCTATGTGTGGTTTATTTGTACAGTCTTTTTGTTTAATGGAGAAAACATCACAGAAGTGTAAAATGAAGGTCATAAAGCACATCTGTTCCGACGCTTGCATTTATTGAGATTGTTAGTTGATTTTGGGAATGGAGCGAATAAATCTCCATTAACTTGCTACCTATTGTTTGAATGACACATGCCATAACAACACCATTTTTGTTTTGTTTTACCATATGAAATATTTAAATAAACTTGCCAAAATTTGTATGTGTCCAACAGTTCAGTATAAGCTTTAAAGGGGTCATGAACTGAGAAATCAAATTCACGTTGATCGTTTGACATGAAACAGGTCAGTGTATAAAACATCCTATAAGTTTCAAAACTCAGAACTTTCTTAATAATTAAAAAAACTGCTTTTATTGAAACCAGGCTAAAAATGTCTAGTTTCAGAATTTGTCACTTTATGACATCATACTGCGACGAAAGACCACCTCTGCACCTGCCTCTATATTATTGCCTCTTTAGCTCCGCCCACTGATTCACGCTTGTAGTAAGAGGAGAGGAAATACTAAAGAGATGTAAACACACGATTACTTCATCAACAAACTATAGAGATTCTCCGAGGAGCCTTTGAACTGCCTTCCTTAACGCCGCATCTACATCAGACGTGAGCGTTGTTGTGTTGCATCGTATCACAAAACCGTTTCTCTTTCACGTCAGCGTGAGCACCTGAGGTACATCAGAAACAGAACGGGTCATCAGTTTACTGTCAGGGATGTGTGGTATCAATCTCTGCCACATCCAGCGTAGACAGAATCACTGGTAATAATGGGTTCTGTTGTCTTTAGTCGTGTTGTGCTGCTCTTGTCCAGTGTAGACACAGTAAAGAGCTCCAGATCACGTCAGCGAAACACTGTTTGTTTGTTTGCTTTACTCTGGATTCATTGACACGACTGGCTTTTCAGAGATACAGTAAGTAAATGAGGATGTAGTGCTGAATTGGACTATATTGGATAATGTTGCAACACACATGTTTTTATGACTACTGCAGTGTCTGCTCCAAATTGCTTGATATATACTGAGTATTTATATGTTTTTAACCCAAATGACCCCTGTTGTTTTCAGAGCACGTCACAGCAGAATCCATCTATTATTTAAAAAATGCATTGATATGACCAAAATGTACATCAAATGGAACGTATCACAGTATAGTTACGTTTGCTGGAAATTCCAAAGTGCCTATATTTTTTTGCTTGGTGCCATATAATCTGTACCAGTCAACACCTGATGGTTCCAATTGTTCCAATTTTTGAGGGTAAATAAAGAAAAACGTTTACACTGTCATTATGAAACAAAGCGACATATTTGTACTAGACAAGTGTGAAATTACTGTGGATAAAAAATTATACTCTGAAGTGGATTTACACAATTTGAGAAAGTCAAAAAGTGTTACTTTGTGCCTCGCTCTCCCCTAGTATACAAAGTAAGAGATGGCGATCCAGGTTTGAAGAAAGTACTAAAACTGGCATTGGCAATGCACTAGCTCCAGCAGGAGTTTTCCCCCAATGTGCTCCTGCGGCTCTGGGAAGAGCATCCAGACCTCAGCAGCTTGTCCACTGCCGACTGGGCAATCATCAGGGAGCAAGATTTAACACCTGGCTGAGAAACTTTACATGCTATCTGGGAGAGAGTGAACCAAAGTGTGTCCTAACTGCATTACAGACATAATGTTCTGTCTTTGTTTTACGACATGCATGGTAGAGCAGATAGCAACTCATTGTTTACAGGTTTGATTTCATAATGTGAGATCAAAAGAGGACATTCATAAAAAAATATGAGGGGATTTGAATAGTTTTTTGTTGTTGTTGTTGTTGTTTGATGAAGAGTGTCTCAGTGACATCCAAAATCCAGAATAATAATTAGCCTTCATATTTTTTCTATGGAAATTTTATATTTTATATTTTTCAATTCATAAGCAAAATAAGGTTTATGGTAAATGTAACTTGGACACACTGTAACATGTAAAATAAAAAAGCGGTGCAGTTTACAGTAAAAAACAGCAGCTGTGGTTGCCTGAATTTACTGTAAAAATACAGTAGCAACATTTTAGGTTTTACAGATTAAACTTAAATTTACAGTTAAAACAGTGATATTTACTAATATAATGTCAACAAATGTTTAGTTTATGGCCTTATTTTCGTGACTAAAAAATTTTTTTTTACTAACCACACATATACATAATTTTCTCAAAATGACAAACATGCATGTTGCTCGCATCATTGTAGCACGGTTTGTGCTGAATACAGAGTAATCAGACTTTAGCCATTAATATGATTTTAAGAAAAAGGAAAACATCTAAACTTCTCCAGGACCCCTCAGATCTCAATATACCAACATATTGAAGTGCTGATATCAGTTTTATTGTACCTTTATAATACACATGAAGAATCAAAACTCATCGCAAGCAGCTTTTCCACAAGCTGAAGTAAATACTAGTTTATAGAGGGAGCAAATACAAAATACACATGCCACTAAAATAATACAATAAACATTCATTTACCAATATTAGACATATGAAGCCCTAACGTATAAAAGATAAGAAACTGAAAACAGCTATGAAGAAACATGAAAAACATCAAATGTGAAGTCTCACACAGTTTGTCAATTTATGTGTTTCACTAATGGCTGATTATTTTTAACTTAAAAAACTGTACATATAATAAACATGTAAAAAGGGAAATTACTCTTAACCAATTAACAGGTTTTTACCGTAGCAGTTTTACAGTCTTTTCCCATTAAAACCATGGTAATTTTTTTACAGTGACATAGTCGAGCAGGTTTTGATGTCATGACTGCAGCATGCTGCATGACAGGTTTATGAAAGCATTGGATTGATGACGCTGTTTCACAAGCTGATGAATCCCACACAAATTGATGTTGTTTTTAACGTTTAGCCCTTTCTCTCTGCAGATGAGGGTCCGTGCAGGAGGACGTACTGTGGCCGGGGTCGGGAGTGTGTGGTCAGGGAAGGAACGGGCCGTGCCGAGTGTGTGTGCCAGGAAAGCTGCCACACTTCGTTTGTGCCCGTGTGTGGCTCTGACGGACGTTTTTATGAGAACCACTGCGAGCTTTACCGCCACCGCTTGCCTGCAGCGAAGGAGAATATATTTGGTCCACAGCAAAGACTGCTTTTTCAAAGGTGAGATGCATGTTCCTCTATGTAGCGCTGCAAACACGAGTGTCGTATGTACTGATGACAGTGCATCTGCTGCTTCTCCAAAGATTACGATTATTTTTAAAGAGAAGTTCTGAGTCCAGTTCAACTTAATCGGCAATGTGGAAGTAAGCTATTCTCTGTGAATGTGCAAAACCTCTTCATTAGCCGCTATAGGTATCTAAAAGAACAACAGCGTGCAGTAAACCGTTTGCACTACAGAACAGTGTGATCATAATTATGACAGTACATTATTATAATAAAATAAGAAATACCAGTTTGCAGTATTAAGTGTAGATAAATTAAGTGTAAGATGCAGGGTAGATAAAAACTGGAAGATGACACTGGAAGCCTTGCACTAGAAATCAACCGATAATCGGTTTTACCGATATTTTACTGATACTTAAGCACTTCTCCAATAATTGGATACATGTTTTTGTAATATTGAATTCTCGGATAAATGGCATTTATATATACCTATGTCATTTATGTGTGTTATTCATTTGAAAACATTAGACATTAGACATTAGAAAACAAAAAACAGAAGTAAAGAAATAAATATCATGTACATATTGTTATCAGAGAAATGAACATGTATATAACCGTGTGATATTGCTATATCAGTGCAACGTAGTGTGCAGAACTATGTTCTTACGCCGAAGATTGAATTCTCAAGTTGAGTTCGATTCGATGCATCAACAAGCTTAAATAGATGCTTTAACATTTAATTGCGAGAGGTTGGATTCATCTCACGATCGCCGTTTTATAATGAATAGTCTTAAAGTTTAGATTTGAATTTGTATTTCCAGCCCATATTACTATATAACTGTTGCTGAAGCATGTTTATAATGAAACCGAGACCGGATGCTGATGCTTAACACATAGACCTTTCAAAAGAGTCATCATTCATCAGCAGTCGTAACATCTGTGGCTTATATAGTGAATTTAAACACAGGTAAACCAAATGCTGCGTGCAAGGATCAGTCGTGCCAGAAGTTTAAAGAGATAGTTTACCCAAAAATGATGTCATTATTTGATCACCCTCAAGATGTTCCAAACCTGTTCAAATTTCCTGTTTCGCAAAAGAAGATATTTTGAACAATGTTGGTAGCCATTGACTTTCACGGTATAAAAAATACAATAGAAGTCAATGGCTACCGTCAGCTGTTTGGTAACAGCATTCTTCAAAATATCTTTGTTTGTGTTCAACAGCAGAAACAAACTCATACAGGTTTGAGGGAGAGTAAATAATGACACAATTTTGATGCCCAAGTCTCATTTTCAGGATGTTTGTGCTGGAACTCAAGACAAAATACAAGCCATGTTCATAATGATTCACCATATGAACGCAGCACTGCTGTGTTTAACCGATATAACACCACAAACCATATTTATGTCAGGTGCTCATCTCTAGACAGCACATAAGATGTGAGTTGTATCCATAAGCTACAGTCTGTGATCTGTAGTGGTGTCGTGTAGGGAGTCTGCTTCGTGAGAAGACGGTCAAGGTGTAAGGCCTCGGACTAAATGAAGGTCATTCTAAAGCACAAGAAGCACTTGACAATGTTCCACCTCATAAATAATAATAATAAAGCGCATAACTGAGGCGTGGGGTCTGAAGAAGTATTTCACATTAAAAAGGGAAAGAATAACGTTGACAAACTGCACCTTTAATCCAGTTTACAGCGAGGAGCGTATGTATTCCAGCATGTGCAAACTGAAGGAAAGGAGTCTTACAGGAATGTATACATACACATCATACACATCATGCCATGTGTCAGGTCTTGGTTTTAGTCTGATCTTTAATCCTGAAGGTTATATTCAGTTTTTCTGCTCACACAGTCATGTTTATAGCTCACAGCTCAGGAGATTAAGAGAGCTCTCAGTTACAACTCTGTAGTTTTCGTTTTTTATACTTTTATATGTATATTTAATTCAATATTGAAGTCTTTAGATGCATGTAACACTTTATTTTATTGATCAATCCTCACTATTAACTAGTTGCATATTTGCATGCATAATACTAGCATATTGGCTATTTATTAGTACTTATAAAGCACATATTAATGTATATTCTGCATGAGTATATTTAGATTATAAATATAATATATTGCGTTTATTGATGCAGAAATCATAGATAATAGTTAGTTAATAATCCGAATTGGTCCCCAAACTAAATTGTGACTGACATTAAATGATTTAATAGCTATTCAGATTGTTTTTGGAGAGTTTGATCACATTCAGATCTCTGATCTTTGATTGCAGATGTTTGTATCTCGACAAATCTGAGCAAAGTTTGAGACATTGTCAAGATATTAAATACATCTTATTTGTGGGTTATTCTTTCCTATGGGAACTTCTGTTCTTTAGTTCATGGGGATTTTTGATGGCTATGAAGTACTTCCAGCTATTGACCGCATTACATCACCACAGCTTTCGAGTCATTTGAAAGAGTCATACAGCCTACAACAACAAGCAAAACAAAGCCAAAAGACATTGATCAAGAAAATAGACAGGATAAAATTGACCAACTTTCCCTTTGATACAAAGAACTGTTGGGTCAAGTGGTCATAGCCATGCTTTAATGTGAATAAAACACAGCTGCTGACCAATCAGAATCCAGAACTAACCGTTTTAAACTGTATATCTGTGGAACCAGAGCTTCATGATCTCTCACATATCGTGTAATTAGGCATCTTTAAAGGCCGTACTGATGCTTGCGAATCCTTCTCTCTGTTCACGCCTGTGATTAAACAGAAAGACGCTTCCTCTTGTGACTGTTCAACACAACTTTGATCCTAACACTGTGTCTTACAACATACTGTACCAACAGCAGCAACAGCACACTGCGTTGGAGAGGCGTCTTTCATCTCTGCAGGCCGCTGCACTGCCACAACAACGCGTGAGAGTTTGACTGATGTCTTCTGCAGCTGAGCGTGTACACCATCAAAACACCCAAAAGGTGTACAAATGAATCTCTGGAGGGTGGAGGGATGCTGGGAGGTGTTTTTGCAGTGTCAGTGACAGAACTCCTAATGATCCCCCTCAGCTCGTGGAGACTTGTTTTTCAGATGTATGTAGTCATGTGTACATTCACAACATAAGTGAACTACAGAATCAGCATTGTGTTCACTCAAGACATTCCCAGAGTACTTTCTTTACAAATCTCAAAGTTAATCCAGATCCAGGGAACACTTGCTATGAAGCCCATATTTATAATATATGATATGGGTATTCTTAAGGCATTATAATGAATGCATAATAAAACCCTATAATATGTTATATCATCTTATAAATAATCATAACAACAATTATAATACATTATGATGCTAATGCATTTGTGGTTAAAACCTTTAAATATTATAAGTGAACGCCATATTAAATATACTTTTACATTTGCTATACAAAATATACTTTTATAAATTGCATCATTACGCTATTTTAAATGTTCGTATTTTGTTTTGGAGGTCTCCTACATTAGGTTTACATGCCTCGAAGGTCAAACTAAAATCTTGTTATAATCTCATGATATACATTGCAGCACCAAGTATTTGATATTTGAAAGGGTTACAGCTTACACATATCAAAACAGTACTATGTGTTTTCAACGCTCAGTAAGAACACACACACACACTATAATTAACCGTACACACACTATAATTAACCGTACTAACAGGTTCCAGAGGCACAAGATGGTCCAAATAAAGTGGGTACTGCCCCATCTTCAACAAATACGTGTTTTGCAAGTCCTGCATAGCAAGATTTGAAAAGCAATTATAAGTAAATTATAAAATGATCAAATAAAAATGAATTTTAATCGCTGACCCTTCACATCTTCATCCTTCAGTACATACCATGGTTTGGTATTTGCAGCACAGAAAACAACATCTTCTAGATAACACGCAAATGAAGATCATTATGTATTATGATCATTATAAAAGTAATGCATTACAACATTGTGTTAACCCATGAAAAGTAACTAAATGCATTACTGTGTTACTTTTTACGGAAATAATGCATTGTTAATTGTATGTTGCTTTTGTAACAAAAGGCTTTTTGTGCTCTTTTTTCTCTCAACATGGGGACAGTGTCAGTGAATAAATAGGAAAGGGAAAAAACATCACTTTGCAGACATTTGCATTCACAAACAGCAATACTGCACACTATGAAAACTAAAAACCAACAAATTATAACAGGGGCACTTTAACAAGACCATCAAACATCATATAGTGTTACTTCAGTAAATATACGAGACAGCATGTTGTGCTGATTTTTCCAGCTTTTTATTTGAAGTAATATCCATATGCAGTGCATGCTAAACTTCGATTTATTTAGTTTTTATTATTAATGAACCTAAAAGCATCTCTATCCTTCTTTCACATACTGACAATAAATGTATAGCCTGAATGTAGGCTACTGTAAGTCGCTTTGGATAAAAGCGTCTGCTAAATGCATAAATGTAAATGTTCACGATGATGAATGAACAGGTCACATGGCCACTTCATTAACTTTATTGCTCCCACGAGATTCATTACATTAAAGTATTTGCTATTTGAAATGGATGCCATGTTCTACTTATAAATGTCCCCTGTTTTTAATAAGTCCCTTGCCTCATAAACATCCCTCTCCATTGCAAGAGATTGAGAAACTCAAATGTGATGCATATGCACATTGAGTTTTATCAGCAGTGCTGGCTAAGACGAGCGTTTGTGTTGGTTATGGTTAATGTTTTCAAGAAAGCTGCACATTATCATATTTATGCATATTCAAATGACAACAATCCAATGACATTTAAGTGCTGTATGTGCCCTTTTCTCCATATATATTGCTGAGTGCAGGTGTATTGAACAAGCAGAGCAGAACGGAAGGCAATCACTCACATCTAGACCCGTTCCTTACTATTTTATAGCATCGGGAGACTTGCAATACAGAACATGAAGTGTTGAACTACTTTTATGATAGTCTTTAAATCATTTGTGGAGTTTAACAGCAGTGGTGTGGTGGGTGGGACAGTATCTCTCACTACGTCTTTACCTGCTGTTAAAAGATAAATGCTTGAATCCGCTGCATATATAATTTAGAGACTGAAGGAGAGATGATTAGTTCAAGTGCTGCTTGAGCTGAGATGTCTACGGTGATCTGTCACAACCATAGAATTAAAAAAAATCTGTTAAAATTAACAGAGCATATTGCAATTATTGGATGGCAGGCACTGCAAAAATATTAATGCATCAACAGAAAAAAATCTTGAGATTTAAGAAACAATATTGATTAAAAGAGAAATTAATCCTGCACTAGTGTTCACATAGTTGAGATGTTTACTTGTAGTTTATCCGCATTATGTCATGAAACCAAGAAGCGCTAATTTAATTTAACCCATAAATTGATAAATGTAGGTCAGTTCACTGATGCTAAATTATATTGTGACTTGAATAAAACCAGCTAATTTAGATATTAGTTGTTTCCCGTGTAACAGAAACGCTTTCGGTGTAAGATATCAGCTCGAGTCTGATTATTTAGGGCTCCGTCTACTCAGAAAACTCTCGAGTCACCGATGTTACTGCTTGGCACACTTGTGTATTCTGGCCTAATTAGTAAAGGAAACTGCCTGTGAAGAATTTGCATATAAATCAAAAGGACAAATTGGGACAACTGTTTTATATCAGGCTTTGTTGTTTATTAGCATCACTTGAGGCTTGAAGGCTTTAGTTGCTTGCATAGAGAAGGACCGAGCCTGAAGGGCCAAACAGAGCATGCTCAGTTCAGACTGTCTCTTTCAACAAACAAACTAATCTCCTGTGAAAGCGCATCCTCACATCCGCTTTAGAGACTTTGACAGTCCTTGTATAATGCGTTTATCTCTCTCTATGCCTCTCACTCATGACGTATCGGTCGGGGGTTTCAAGTGATGGCTTTCACCCAAATGAGCTCTAATGCTTCAGTCCCGGGCTATTTAATTTGAAACGCTAAATTACAATTTTGAACGGTGAAATTAAAATGCTATTTTTAAACGGAAAAGGGGAAATTGTAACTTTTGGGATTTGTTTTTACATTAATCTTTACCCGCCAGTGAAACCTCTCTAACCAGTGTAACACTGAACGTCATCAGGTCTGTGAGGAACACTGTGTTGCTCAGATGTCTCTCTGTCTTATTAAGTGATTGAAGTGTTCTTCTACAAGACCTTAGACACATGGAGTGAGTCACTAGTTGACATCCAAAAGTAGTCTAGAGGTATAAATCATAATCACTAATCTATAACGTCTGGTTGAACTTATTTAGTCAAATCTGAGCTTTTTCCTGAGAGGTCTGAGATCTCTCTCTGTTTTATGAGGAACATCTCGTTTGTAATTTTTCTGTCCTACACTGAAAAAAATTGCATCTAAATAAACATCTACATTTAAATGGTTTTGTAAAAAAATATGTCAAGCTATTAAAATGATTACACGATGTGGTGATTCATTAATTGAATAAATTGCATATTAAGAGAAATTATACACCAACATAACATTTTAAGTCATCATTGTGTTAAATGAGAAACGCATAGAATAGACATGACAAAAAGTAGCTTTAGAAAGATATATTTGATTCAACTAAGAACAAAAGTGAATATTAAATGATCCTCTAAATATGAAACTAAAAACATCATTAGGCAAGGCACTCTCTTATGAGTGGATCAATTTTTTTGTGTATTTTTTTTATTTATTACACTTTATTTGAAAGGGACCATGCGCAATTTCAAGTTTCCATTTCATGCATTGTACCGAATTTAGCCAGTGTCTAGTTTCCATCCGCAGTCCCTTGGCAGGTAACTGCAATCACAGTAAAACACAAAAAACATACAATACAATAATACTTATACACATTATATCAGACGTGTTTAAGTACTATATGAATGACTATATTCAGTCATTCATTCAACTGCTTTGTCCAATGGCTGATTCATTCAGAAAACAAAGCAATATTTGTGAATGATTCTCTGAATCTAACCACACATTCATTCAGTAACGAATCACTGCTGTGTGTCGCCCAGGGACTCGTCATTTGTTAGGAACGGTTTATGTTTGCAAAAAACAGACAATGCTGTTTGTGTCTAAAACAGTATGAACTCGCTGCTTACACCACATTTACAATCATGCAGATATAAGAAATTCTTGTTACATATTACATAAATATCAGACATACTGTAAACCCATATAAGGGCTTTTTTGCCCTTATATCTTGAATTTAGTGAGTCAGTCAGTCGTCCTGCATCATGTTCATCAGCAGATGCATCAATGTAAGATGATGTACAGATCTGGGCAGCTGCAGTAAATGCCTTAATCATTTTAATGTGTCTGTGTGTGTGTGTGTGTGTGTGTGTGTGTGTGTGTGTGTGTGTGTGTGTGTGTATGTGGTTTATGAGGACACAAATTTGTATAATGACATGGGTATGACATAGGTATTACAAGGAGAAGGTGATTTATGAGGACATTTTCAGTGTCCCCATAATTTAAAACGCTTATAAATCATAACGAGTGAGTTTTTTTGAGGGAAAATAAAATGCACCGTCTCCTGTGAGGGCTAAGTTTAGGTGTAGGGTAGGTGTAGGGCAATAGCACATACAGCTTTGTACAGTATAAAAACCATTACGCCTATGAAGAGTCCCCGTAAACCATAAAAACCAATATGTGTGTGTGTGTGTGTGTGTGTGTGTGTTTTTTTCTTTCTTGTTTACATAATTATTTGCACCAAATAAGCATGTTAAATTGACAGCCATAATTAAAAAATTGATTTAGTTCATTGTATGGTATTTTGCATAACTGAATCAACCTACTCCCATATATTTATACCCAAAAACAAATAATTATATGAGTTAAATCAGCTAAAATATTGCTCTTTAAGGTACAAATAGCAGGTTTCTACTTTTGACAGTGTAAGAGGTTTTTGCTTGGTCCCAGTTCTGGGTTTGTGTACATTGATGTACAGTACATGTCACTTATAGGCTGGAGTGCATCGTATAAAGAACACATGCCGTCGTTCTAGGGAACGTCACAGGTTTCGTCTCTTAAATGTTGTTTCTTTGTGATTCTGACAGTTGCATATAAGCGTCTTCACTCCTCTCAGTCATTTGACTTGCCAAATTGTCAGTTGTGTGATAAAACACAAAATGTGAAAGCATATGGCAAGATGTTGAATTTTGAAAAGTAGATTCTTGCATTCTTCAGCTTTGAGAAGAGAGAGTAAATTATGAACACTTGAGATGTTGCTTTGTGTTAGATGTCAGTCTGTTAAAGTCATCGCATACTTGACTGCACAAGTTGTTTGTAAGTGACCCTTTCTATGGTATCAAATAAACCTCTTGCTCTCCCCGTCCATCATTTCTGGGGGGTTAACCGCTGTCAGACTGTCCTCCAGTGCTGGCGGGTTCTAGCGGTTACATAGCACAGATACAAAAGAGAGACACTTTCATCACTATGTTTTACACTCTTAAATATACTATTAAAAAGTGCACTTTGCAATAATATCAGATTAAAAGTACATTTCACATCCAATTTTTTTTTTAATTTTCATGCTATAAATTAAATTAAATTCAAGTTTATTTGCATAGCGTTTTTTACGATACAATCGTTGAAAAGCAGCTTTACAGGAAATTAAGATTCCACAATATATTTATTTATTGTAGAATCTTAATATGTTTAACTTATGGCAAAATTTGGCAATTCTGTATATTGTCTGAGGGGTTGGCATCATCTTTTACACATGTATAAATACAAATATATTTAAATACATGACATACAAGTTCCAATAGAGAGGACATTAAAGTATATTTTACCATAAATACTTGTCAGTAAATTCAGCAGTGCACTTTAATGTTCCAAAGAAAGCTGAATTATGACACATATAATGATGTACTGAAGTCCTACTAAGAGGGATATTCCACCCAAATTTTTATTTTTTATAATGTATCACTTACCCCCATGTCGTTCCAAACCCGTAAAATCTTCGTTCGTCTTCAGAACACAATTTAAGACTTGTGACTGTCCCATTGACTGCCAAGTAAATTACATGGTCAAGGTCCAGAAAAGTATGAAAAACATCGCCAGAATACTCCATCTGCCATCAGTGGCTCAATCGTAACGTTATGAAGCAACGATGATACTTTTTGTATGAAAAAAACAAACATTTTGGAGAGTATCCCCTCCAAATGTCGGCTGGGCCACAAGGATGCGCTGTTTGCATTCAAATCAGAGCGTAGATCAACGAAGAAGACGCATCCTTGTGTCGAGGCTGATGCAGAGAGTGTATGCATTTTGCATCCAGGGAATCTCCAAAATGGCGCTAAACTGACACAGAGGAGACGTTACGGTGCCTAATTGTTGAATAAAGTCATCATTTTTTATTTCGGTAAAAAAGTATTCTCGTCGCTTCATAACGTTACGATTGAACCACTGATAGCAGATGGAGTATCCTAGCGATGTTTTTCATACTTTTCTGGACCTTGAAAGTAGGGCTGGGCAATATATATATGAATGTATATTAATACACAGAGCCGTAGTTCACTAGCAAGCTACGCGATATCGTGTTCATTATCGAAGGCGATTCATCTGCGATATTGCATAGCTTTTCAGTGATCTACGATTCCATGGATTATATGGCGCTCCATTTGAAAGCATGTGATGGAGATGTACAACTAATCAAGGAACCGGCTTTACTGATGAGGTTCGTATGCATATCGCATGCAATATATCGCCCTTGACCTTGTAATTTACTTGGCAGTCAATGGGACAGTCACAAGCCTTCCGGTTTTCATCCAAAATATCTTCAATTGTGTCCCAAAGACGAACGAAGCTTTTACAAGTTTGGAACGACATGCTGGTAAGTGATCAATTCCAAAATTTCATTTTGGGGTGGAGTATCCCTTTAAGTGGCTCAACAACCGCACTTAGGTTTAGCTAATTACATTTAATATACATTTAAATTGTAATAAATGTATTGCAATTCAAATGCAGTTAAGTGTTTTTTTTAAGTATTTACTTTGTTTTTATACCATTATGTACATACTTTAGCAAAAGTATGCTAAAGTTTACTTCCTTTTCAGGGTGCATTTACATTAGACAGCATTACATTACTTTTGTAAATGAACTATTGGAGATGTTACTAAGCAATGACAGCAGATTTCATGCCTTCATGTTTATGTTAATTACTCACTCATATACAGCTATTTGGCCAAATTTAGTTCTCATTCAATAGGGTGTTGTCCTTTCAAGACATTTTCAAACATCTTGTTTGATTTGCTCACTGCATTAGGTCAGAATGAGTTTTAATGAACATCTCGCTCAAGCATCGTGGGACACTTCAGCAATTCCAGTAGAAGAGCGTGAGACGGTTGAATGGTTTTAGGAAACTCTGCCATCACAAAAGATCACAGAAGGGCCGGTGTATATTTGGACGTGGCAGTGCTGTTTCACGAGTCACTTGCTCTGTCCGCTGCTGCGTGTCTGACCTTGTACTGGAAGCATTACTGCTCAGTGACACGTTATCTGTCAGATGAAATACTTCCACTCTGCCAATCCAGACATTTGTGTGTACTGAGAGGTCCCTGCATTCGACACGCTTTCAAAGTGAAATGTCCGGTGAGTGGTGCAAAATTTCCATTCAGTTGTATCCAAAACAAATAAATGTAACTCTGTTATAATTTTATTATGTCGGTTGTATGTATCATGGCAGTTTAGAAATGAAATGTCTCTTGAGATAAAAGATTAATGCTCTATCGCATCTAAAAAAATAATGTACCAGGCTAACCAATAGTGTGAAGAAAAGGAGACGTGACATAAAATTACATGCTTCTACAAGTCTTTGAGCTCTTTTATCAGGACTGGACGTGTACCGGAGCGATTCACATTGCAATTGCAGTGCGCTACCGAGCAAGTTTACTAAGTCAGACGTACCTACCTATGCAATTTTATGCATAGGTACGTTTTTGACTATGTTCAAGATTTCTTAAGTCATACGATAGCTTTATTTCAATTCAATTCAAGTTTATATGTATAGCGCTTTTTACAATACAAATTGTTGCAAAGCAGATGTACAGTAAATTAAGTTTCTACAATATATTTATATATTATAGATGTATAAATATTCTATAATATGTAAATAAATATATATATATATACATAATATATAGATATATCAATATTTACAGGGCTTCAGTCACATATTCTGGTGGTTGGCTTCATCTGTGGTCCTCCGAGGGATTGTCTTCATCTTTTCTCAGGTGTTCGGTCATCTCAGATCGTTTAAGGGTTGGATCCAGACTGAGTTTGTGTAATTCCTAGCTACCACGGGATGTTAATCCAGAAACATAGAAACAAATAAAGAACATTAGCATAGCAGTTGTTCCATCCAGGCAAAAATTATCTGTTCAACCCAAGCTAAAGAATAATAATGTGTGTTTGATCAGATATAATAACAAGATTATAAGGTGCATTTTGAGAATGCTTGGCTAAAGAGACGTGTCTTTAATCTAGAGTTGAACAGAGAGAGTGTGTCTGAACCCCGAACGTTATCAGGAAGGCTATTCCAGAGTTTAGGAGCCAGATATGAAAAAATTCTCCCTCCTTTAGTGGACTTTGCTATCCGAGGTACTACCAAGAGTCCAGAGGTTAGTCCTTAGGGAGCGGGTTGGATTGTAGCGTGATACGAAGATTAGTTAGGTACGCAGGAGCTAAATCATTTAGGGCCTTATAGGCAAGTAATAATATTTTGTAACTGATACAGAACTTAATAGGTAGCCAGTGCAGAGACGTAAAATTGGAGTAATATGATCATATTTTCTTGACCTGGTAAGGACTCATTTTGTTCTATCTGTAGCTTGTTTATTGAAGATGCAGACAAACACCTAGCAGTGCATTACAATAGTCCAGTCTAGAGGTCAGGAATGCATGGAACTAGCTCTTCTACGGTGAGAGAGAGAGAGAGAGAGAGAGCTCAATGCACTGCCAAATAGAAAAAAAACACCTGCAAATTAAGAAACAACTTTCATCATTTTGACAACACACAAGCTGCAAATGATTACAGCACAACCAAAAAGAAAGTCTTGTGCAGAAGTCTGCAGAGCAAAGATGGATTTTGTTGATTGATTTCATTCGACTGATATCAAACCCTTTAGTGTCTTATTATTTAAATTGTATGCATACATTTAACAAGGTTACAAGTTTAGAAAATGTGCCTTTATAAAGGTAACAAATATGCCCAGAGAATCGGTTTAAGGGGTAAACATCGCTCCTTAGTAGAAAAAATCATTCTGTCACTGGTTTAGATTATTTTTCAACTTTTATCCTGGTTTCAGTGAATCCTGCTGTCCGTCTTCCTTTTGGGTGTGATAGAAATGACCACCTTAATGTGAGTCTGTGTGCATCATGACTTTCTTGTCTGTCTTATGAGACTGTTGTAATTGGTCCACCGCATCTAGTTTGGTTGCTCTCTCCACCTGACACTCTCCTCAAACAGTGAGAGATCGGCACAGAGTGCTAATATCTTCCGCAGAGAGAAGCATCGCCTCACCATTTCTATCATCCATCGCTACGGGCCCCCGCCAGAAAAATTAGCATTAATACCTGGTGACATTGTGCTCTGTGTGCTCATTAGCAGGGGGCAGTGTTTCAATCACAGCTCTCTGTCTGAGCATGTGCTCAACAGAATGCTTAAAACAGCCTTCCTCTGCCAAGCCGACTACGCGGTCTCGGGAGGTTTTGTTTTGTTGTTTCCAGCATGCTGCTGAAGTCTGGATGCTGCATCTTCTCCTGTGATGCCGCTGTGATGCAGAGCCACATGCTGGTGTGTGGTGTTTGTTGTATGTTTTTCTGGTGAAAGTAATTGTGGTCATTTCATTTGTTCCATTTACAGTATGTAACCGAGATTAGTGTTCATATTTCCTGAGAGTGCGTTCAGATCGGGTATTGCACATGTTGCCTACATTAAAGCTCCCTCTGCTGAGAGTGATGACCAAATATATGTTCAGTATATTTAAAAAGTTTACTTAAGCCCTGATTAATCTCATGAAAACATGAAGTCATTTACTGTATGCCTTATTTTACTTGTCTTTAACATGTGACCTGAACCTGCTTTCCACATACTCTTTGAAAAGACAAGTGCTCCTCCTTTCTCCAAATGCTTTACAAAATACACTCAACTCACTTTTTCAGAAGCCATTTAAAAGTAACTTTTAAATAGAAGCTTTGTTTTTAATCACTGAAGCTGTCACTCACTTCAGTTCAGCACTTTCTCCAAAACTCTTCTTAAAGGGATAGTTGTTCACCCAAAAATACAAATGAATTGTGTCATTTACTCACCATCAAGTTGTTCCAAACCTACGAGTTTATTTCTTCTGCTGAACACAAAATTAAATATTTTGAAGAATGGTGGTAACCAAAAAGTTGCCGGTAGCTATTGACTTCCATAGTATTTATATTTATTTTTTCTTACAATATTTTAAAAAACTGGGTACAATGAGGTTACATTATTCTACACACCCTTCAATCATTGGACATTAAAAATGATTTTTATTTTAAATTGGTTACACTTTAAGGTGCCGTTGTTACAGTGTAATTATTCAGTAGACTACTGATAACAAAACAAGAACAACAATAAAGCGTTAAATAAAATAATGTGTTACTGTAAAATCTTTAAAATTACTGTAAGTGCATTCCATTATCTAAAACACAGTAGGCTGGTTTGGCAAAACCTGAATAGTAATAATTTGTTACATTTATATAGCGCTTTTCTAGGCACTCAAAGCACTTTACACAGTAAGGTATCTCCTCATCCGCCACCAATGTGCAGCATCCACCTGGATGATGCGACGGCAGCCATATTGCATCAGAACGCCCCCCCCACACACCAGCTACAGGTGGAGAGGAGACAGTGATGAAGCCAATCAGTGTATGAGGATGATTAGGAGGCCATGATGATGGTCAGAAGCCAATGGGTGAATTTTCCAGGATTACACCCCTACTTTTTTTCGAAGGACATCCTGGGATTTCTAATGACCCCAAAGAGTTCGGACCTCGGTTTAACATCTCACGGTACTTGTTGACAGTATAGTGTCCCCGTCACTATACTGGGGTGTTAGGACCCACACAGACCACAGTGTGAGCACCCCCTGCTGGCCTCACTAACACCTCTTCCAGCAGCAACCTAGTTTTCCCAGGAGTCTCCCATCCAGGTACTGACCCGCTCAACCCTGCTTAGCTTCAGTGGGAACCGGTCTTGGGCTGCAGGGTGATATGGCTCCTGACAGGATAGCAAGGACAGCAATGACGTGCAAATATAAATGCTCACAGTGCAGGACATTTAATGCCTCTTTACGATGGATTGCTTGTGGTTTGTGAATAGGTTAAATGCTTTGTTGTGCTCCAACAATAGCAATAGATTTGTCAATTCACCAATGTAAGTTTCATGGCTACAGAATTCCAATAAAGTAGTGTAAAATATGTAATACTTTATATAAAAAAAGAAACAACAGCAAACTCAGATCGACAGAATGCTGGCACTGACAGTACAAAAAGAAATGTCCAAATCCCTCAAGATATCCTCTAAGCCACTTCCCTCACTATTCCCAGAGACTGCATTTGCTTTTCTCTCCTAAACCTCAGTCTGTTTTTACTGCCCTCTCAAAACACGCACACACACACACACACACACTATCACACACACACACACACACACACACACACACACACACACACACACACACACACACACACACACACACACACACACACACACACACACACACACACTCTCTCTCACACACACATGCAACTATTTCAGCTTTTTCCTTATTTTGCTATTCAGCATTTTATTCTTGATATTTTCTTGCAAATGATTTTGGCAATTATCTTCAAGTGTAATGGCACTGGCACAGCTGCTCATGGGCTGCCACACAAATAAAAACAAGATATTATTCATAAGATTTTGCTATTTTATAAAAACATTTTTCTGCAGTTTGAAACTGCTTATGCAAAGCAAAAAAATATCTTATATTGCACACATTCATCTAATAGCATATTTTGATCTATAAATACATGCACAATACCTTTCTTGACTGTACAGCTCCCAGAGGTTCAACACTTCCTCGGTCTGACATTGGTCAGACAACAAACAGTCCTGCTACAAACGTGTTGAGTCAATGATAAAAAAGTGTGTTGTATATATCATACAGTATTTTTAATCCAACATGTGCATCATGTTGTCATTGCCATGTGACCTACGCCATCAGCTGCATCGCTTCACAGCCATTTACACCGATAGTAAAGTGTTTATTGAATGTGCTCTTCAACATCTCAGCAGAATGTGTAGGGTTTCACCTACTCATTTTCTTATGAACACTGTTTTAGTTGGTTTTAAAGTCGGCATATCTGGACACGCGCCTGAGACTGAGCACCAGCACTGTGATGATGTAAGCGTGTCCGTGTCTTTCTCTAGAGTCATATACAGATGTATTTTGCCCTTGTTACATCACAAACCCACATCCAAACGAGCCTTTTTGGAGCTTGGTTTGAATAAATGTTCTTTTTGATCTTAGGAGGATGCTTTAAGCTATGAAACTTGCAGGATGTATTAACGGTATAATAATGTGTCAAATGATCAAGGAGAATCTGATTCATGACTCCATTAAATATGACTAGCAGCATGAGTCATTTAGAATATGTTAGTAAATGATTGTGTCTGTACTTTTATCTTCCTGCTACATGTTTTATTTCTTTGTTGAGAAGTGGTTAGGTTTGGGGTAGGGGTAAGAAGTCTCTTATGCTCATCAAGGC
This sequence comes from Oxygymnocypris stewartii, assembly GCA_003573665.1. NCBI lineage: Eukaryota > Metazoa > Chordata > Actinopteri > Cypriniformes > Cyprinidae > Oxygymnocypris > Oxygymnocypris stewartii. The sequence goes on from QVTF01005486.1 coordinate 27,899, forward strand.
TGCATTTACAGTATTTGACAAGCCATAAAATATTTATATTTAAATAAATGCAGTTTTTTAAAACTTCTAATTCATCAAAAAATCCTGAAAACAGTATCACAGTTTCCCTAAATAATTTAGGCAGCACAACTGTTTTCAACATTGATAATAAATCAGCGTTTTAGAGTGATTTCTGAAGGATCATGCTCTGAAGACTGGAGTAACGATGCTGAAAAATGCAGGTTTGATCACAGAAATAAATAAATTTTAAAATATATGAATATAGAAAATCATTATTTTAGATTGCAAAAATATTTCACAAAATTACTAGATTATTTCTGTATTTTGGATTAAATACATACAGCCTTAATAAAATGTATCAATACAATTATGAATAAAACTATTTAATCAATATTTTAATGTAATCAAATAAAAATGTAACAAATAATTTGGAACAAAACATTGCTTTATTAAACATTTTTGAATTTTTGTCAAATTAGATGCGGCACAACAGAACTGTATAAATTAAAGCATGATTGAAGCATATCTTGGTTGTATGATATTCCTTTAAATTAATAATAATAATTCATAATACAAATAGTATTATTAGTTTGAAAAGTATATTTTGTATTGAATGGTAATATATTTCTGACAGAATGTCTTCAGGTTAAACTGAACTTTAATGAAGATCTGTGAGTTTCAGTGTATTTGATGGTAGTTTGTGTAAAACTGCTGAAGTGACTCTCAGAGTAGCTCTGGAGATGAAGTTCATGTGTTTATGTCTCATATATTGAGACGCGGACTGTGAAATCACTGTAAGCGTGTGTGTTTGAGTTTGTATATCAGATGAAACATTCACACAGAGACACACAGAACATGCAAAGTTATTACACAAGCACTGCTTTTACATTTATTTCTGCTGTAAAAAAATTCCACAGTTATCATTTTATCAACATCAATTTAATACAAATCTCAATATTACATTGTTTTCGGCCAGCCCTAATATCTAAAACCTTTATATACCCTTCAGCAT